>KZ506058.1:231674-270384 GCA_002844005.1 Limosa lapponica baueri
GAGGTGGTGGCATCTCCATCTCTGGAGACATTCAAAACCCACCTGGACACATTCCTGTGCAACCTGCTCTAGGTGGACCTGCTTTGGCAGAGAAGTTGGACTAGATGATCTCCAGAGGTCCTTTCCAACCCCATATCATTCTGTGATTATTTTACAGATACATATAAAACAATTTTAAAGTAAAATAAACCTTTCTTGTTTCATCATCTTCATATTCAACTTAAATATTATGTTCTTTCATATTTTGGCCACACTCAGTTAAAAGAGAAATCTATGCAAATACTTCAACCATACAACATGAACAAATTAAATTGACATTTGGTTAAAGATATGTTTTAATTTCAAAGTTATTTTAAAGCTGGTGACAAATTAATATGATATTCTAGAAACTAAATGGTCATACAAATGTATGAAGACAATACCTTTGATTGTACTTCAGAGAAAATATTTAATATGGGATTTTACATTTTTACTTATATACACTAACCCAATAAATACAAGACAAAGAAGTAGCAAGAAAAAAAATAATTTCTTCAATGGCTACAATAAAATTCCTTTGGTTATCAGTTTGGTGATCAAGAAACTACAATACTGAAAATATTTTTCCTATGTTGCCAATGTGATCTAAATACAAATACAAAGACAGTTAAGAAATTTTAAAATCCCCATTAATATGGAGCCTTATGCACTCTTATTCAATAAGCAGTTCCTATTACACTTTTAAATACAGTAGATTATTTAACGCATGTTTGGCTGGAATACTTCTTTTTTAAAAAATAAAGCAAATTTTTCAACCTCCATTCAATTCATTAGTGTAATTTTGGAATTAGACTCCAAAAGCTACGATAATTAAAACCATATGTAGAGCAGAAATATCTCATTTTTTATGTTATATTACTTCTTCAGCATTATTATAAGCTCAGCCTGCCTGATGTGAGTCTAATTTTCTACTCAATCTTAGGCTGAGTCCCACTGGGAAAGTGAGATATTGTGATTATTAAGAAAAGCAGAGAAAGAAGAGATTAAAGACTCCCTGCTAATGAGTAGAAGAGAAAAGAAAGAGATGTGCCAATCTACAGTGTAGTACCTCTAAATTGAACTGCCAAACAATAAAGAACAATAGGAAATAAACAATTCTTCATTACAGAGACATTTTTAGATGTTCATAGATAGTAAGTGCAGAATGAACAAAAATACTGATAAAAAGAGAAAACACCAAAAGTCATATACAAATTGGAATTTATAAAGTTTGACTGCTTCCCTTACAGTCCCTTTGACAAAACAAACATACTACAGACATCCAGTATATTTATTAAATATTTGAAAAGATAGATGAATAATAAAGGTCTAGTAAGATACTGCTAGTTTTATTAATTTCATGCCTACTTATCTTAGCTGATTAAAAAAAGGAACAAAATTCAGCTTCACGAAGAAGGAATGCAGTTTTGCCGTTGGGTGGTACCCAATAACAAAAGCATTGAACTAATCAAAGAGATCAGCGAATATGCAGACAAAATATTTAGAAATGACAGTTCTCCAAAGTTGTTTGATGTATTCATTGCGGTTTTTTAACCTCCAGGAGCTCTCACTTACATCCCCTGTACTCCCAGAATCCTAATTCAACATAATCTAGAAAAAGCACTATTATTACAAAGAAAAACACCTTTGAAGGTTGTTCTACAATGCAAATTCTTTAAAGACTGATATTACACTATCAGGTAAAATATTTCTGTTTGCAATATTGTTGAACAGAGACCATCTTCTCATCAGGAGATCTGAACATATTTTACAAAGGAGGAAAGTCTTTAGACGGAGAAAATGAGGGAGAAAAATCAAATGGAATGCCTAAAATTACCCAGTGTGTTAACACCTAAGAGGTACAAGTAGTAAATATTTTTTCTAATTCACATTTTTACAAAGCAATATTTGTAAATTACCAAGAGGAACTTGATGCTACTTGACATAATTCCCACAAAGACTGGTGAAACTGTAGACCTACCTACACCTATTAGATGACTGCAAAATATCCTTAAAGTACTAATGAGAATGTGGAAAAGAAAAGAAAAGAAAGAGCATTCTGGCCTTGCCTCACACAAACAACAGAATTATCTGCGATTCAAGGAAGATGGAATAAGCAAAAAAATACAAATTCTCCTCTGTGCAAACTGAAGCTAGTATAGGGTGACAACACCTGCTCATGTAAAATGAGTCAGAGCGAGTGCATCAGTCTTCTATTGTCTCTTATAGTAGCCTTGAGACTTGTTCCAACTTTTGAGTAAGTGGCACAATTAAGCAAGCAAAACTTGACTCTTAGCACTGAAAGAATAGAAACAAGAATACCCATGTTTAATACTAATAACACCAGATTTTAAGATGAAAGGAAATCTTTGTGGACCTAGAAACAGCCACCAAGATAAAAGTTGATGTTCTCCTCCCACCCAGTGTTCCTGTTTAAGCCCGTTAAGGACTATACAACTCATATTATCAACAGTATATAAGAAGCCAATCATTTCACATTCATACTTTGTGAAGTCTGTTGTGCTATAAGCATTCCCTCATGTCTTTGTTCCCTATCCAAGTGTAGTTTTCTTACTTACATTCTGTTTACCAACAATCTGTGTTGCTCCAAGTATCAGTGACCTAAGCTTTTATGCTTAGATCTCTCAAGTCTTTGCATCATCTGCACGTTGTGTCACTAATGATGTTGTTTGTTCCAGGCCACTGACAAGTGTTTAAACACTGTGTGGCCATCCCCGATTAAGACCACAAGACCTGTGCTTGCTTGATGATTACTCACCACTCATTTAGCCACTCTCCATTCATGTGGTGTGTACTGGGACAACTTTGTACTCTTCTAGCTGCTTAATCAAAATTCTTTGCCCTCCCAAGTCCCCGTTTGCCATAAAAAAGCCTCCCTACATCAACAGCTCTCTTATATCTATCAACGCAAACTTACATTATCAAAAGGATGTCATATCAGGTTTACAATATCTGTGTTCCACAAGTCTAACAGTTGTTATTACCCTTATTTTGTTCTTTATAATTGAGTGCTGTATCAGCTGTGCCATTATTTTGCCTAAGATGAATGTCAGTCTGACAGGCCTATAATTACCATTATAACCTCTTTCACCCTTTCAAAATATTGGCTCAACAATAGATTTCATCTCATCTTCTAGAATTTTCCAGTTCCAGCTTTATTGAAAAGCAATGGCAATGATCCACTGAGGTACTCAGTTTTTCTATAACATTTGGACACCTACAATAAAGAAATGCTGATTTTAAAAGGTGCAAGGTTAGCGGCCTGTGCCCATATTCACCTTTATTAATTGTTGAAAGCTTCAGCATCATCATATGGCTATAAAGCTGTTTCTTTTCCACAGAGAACCAGGAGGAACATTCTGGATCACCACTAATTACACATTGACCTGTAACAAGACCCACTTGGGAATGGCAGCAAGTCAGACAAGGGAGAAATGGATGGGACTCTTGCTCAGGGAATAAAAAGAGTTGCAAGGGGTGATTCTTGGTCTTGGGGAACCCAGAAATGGCAAAGAAGTTTGCTTCCCAGGGAGAAGACTACTAAAGGACCCTAGGGATTTGAAGGGACAGCGGCAGTTCAGCAGCTTAAGGGGAAAAGTCTGTAGGAACAAAAGAAAATCTGTTCAAAATGAATCCTTGCAAATCCAAAATCTTCATTTAAGTAATTTTTTTTCTTATCTCAGCTCTAATTATTTAACACCTTACAATTCATCTGCTGCTGCTAACCCCTACCTACTTCTGCTTAATCAGCAATTTCCCAGGTAGCACTCCTGTGCCTCCTAAATCCACCCAGATGAGATCACTGAATACCCTTTAGCTGGGAAACTAGTTGTCTTAGCTAAAAAAGGTGGACAGGTTAGCGCAGAGTTCAGAAAAATAGTTGGGTAAATATGTAACAAAAATGTTGACTACCTCCAACTTTCCTGCAGTATTACACACATTTCTGCCTTTTCTACATACTAACAAGCTAATACCATCATTAGGATTTTTTCCTCTTTAAAGAACTTTTTAAAGTCCTTAATTCCAATGGCCATAGGTTTTTCCTTCTGTCCTTCTGTTGCCTTTAGAAATGTCTTCAATTCCTAACTTCTCATTTATATTCATTTATTCATTGCTATCAACTTCCTTTTTTCTTCCATTTGTTTCATCGCATATTACAGCTGCTTTCTCTTCCCCTGTAAGCAAGCCTAGTTTTTTAATGTTGGAAAATTTTCATTAAAAAATGCCAACGAACTGACCCTGAAACATTTCACTCAAGACATCCTTAGTTTCATAAAACTTTTGTCAAAACCAGCAGAGGACTCAGAGCTCAGAGTAGGATGCCTTGGGACTGCCACAAGACAACGCACCCTCTCTGGGTTCCTGGCTCTGGGGAAGATCCACCAAGTGCAACATCAAACCTTCAAAGTTTCTAGTTACCAAAACAGAAAAATAAAAGCAAGAAAAAAAAACAACAACAAAACAGACCAAACCATGCCACACTTTAAAAACACACACAGTGCTTAAAAATAAAGGAATGTATCTCTCAAACTCTTTCAAAACATAGACATCTGAGCAAGGACTGCGAAAATATAAAAATCTCAGAACAAGTAGTCTAGGTCTTAATATGTTCGTCTACATTACCACTGCTTGCTTAGTTATCCATGGCTCACTTAATTCCAACATTTTGTATTTTTAAATTTGTTCATCTAACTCATCCAATGTCTCAGGAAGTGACGGGTGTCTCTCTGGGTGAGAGTGACTGACAGGTGCTGTGCAGGCACGTGTGTAATGAATGTCACAGACAACACGGAGGCCTCCTCGGAGAACGCCACCGGGAGAGACAGCTTGTCTTCTGGCAGTTTGTAAATAGAAATCCAGTGGGAGTTAGATGGATTTGAGTTACCAGTCACTTTATTCCTGCCTGTTCTCTACGGGAATCAGGAGAATAAACAAGTACTTTTCATCACAGCACTTCCCATCCACAGTGGAAGACAGTGTCTATTCAGAACAGACCGTTACAAAGGATAATCTCTCTGTTGTTTTATCAAGATCCCAATCGTGTCATTAGGACTGCAGTTATGGCCAAATAGTTATCACAGACATACATTTCCACAAAATGCATTTTTATGATGTGCCTATTCTGTCCTCTTTCAAACAGAGCACACATGCCATGCACAAATGGTGGATAGGATCCTGAAAGCAAAGTCCTTTAGAGAAGCAATAATAAGCAGGACTTTTTCTGCTTATTTTACTTAGTGACACCTGGACCCTGAGCAGATAGTTTGCCAACAGTTCTCTCACATACCAGGAGGAGCATGCTTTCGCTTACATGCAGGGGGCATGCTTTCAATATAAACTGTTCCTATTCAGAATAATGAACTTCATTGTATATTTGTCATGATCCTTTTTATTCTCTTTTTTTGTTTGTTTGTTTCTTGTACTGCACCTTTCTATCAAGAGAATAGAAGAGCAAAGATGAGATGCAATGCCTAGTCTTATTCAGTGAAATGTGGATACCAGGAAAGCCTTGGAACGCGTACACAGTTGTTGTCTTTTGGTCTGCATCTCCCTAAGACAGCTGACAGGCATGAGAGAATCATATTCTCTAAGGCTATATTCCGGAACTGGCACCTGACACAACAGTACATACACCTTCAGAAAAACGTCTGCTTACCTGTGACTGGCTGAGAGGTAAAATGCCAGCAGGTGGCACTCAAAAACACGTACTTGTGCCTGGATGAGAGCACAATCTTGTGCACTACGCGTGGCAGTTCTTTCTCAACAGAATCTTGTCTACGTAACTGGACAGAAGCAAACAAACACCAAAAAAAAAAATTCCTGTTAAACAGAGAGTCTGATTTTTAACCAAATTTCAGGTAAACATCTATGAAGTCTTAGTCTCAGACAAAATACTGTGTCAGTGACATCTCAAAACTCACATTCACGTAACCCAACTAGGAAAATACATACACATACTCTGTTCCATTTTCTTCTTCTCTTTACACCAGCGTGATATGCCTGTGCAAAGGAGATTTCCACGTGTGATTACATTTCTCAGGTCTCTAGAAGGAGCAAATTTTATCAGTCTTCTGTGATTGAACCTGCTGTTATGAGATCGGTATCTTTTTTCACTGCCTTCAGAGTTCAGCGGTGAAGCATCTGAACATCTGCAGGCAATTGTCTGTACCTATTCACTGAAGATGATGGCTAGTTTTCTAATATTTTTGCTGCTTTTTTCTCCCTCTTTCTTCCCATAAATAGCCATTTACTCAAATTAGCATGTGTTCAAGCTCAAACCTAAAGCTATCATCTTGCACTGGGAGACATTTAGCACTGCTTTATTAATGACAGAACCAAGGTTGCTTCAGTTTGTGAAAAGGCATCACTAATGGTCACCAGCCTCCTCTGTCAATAAATAACAAGAAGTCAGTGCTGCCTGTCATTCCTTGAAAGCCACTGAATCCAAGTCTGCCACTTTAAGCACAGCTCTCATTATTTATTCTCTTTCTTCTACACAGCCCGTTATCAAAATAGACTTCCTTTCATATTTCACAGTTTTCAAAAGTTTAAAACTCGACATTTACAGGTTGGGGTTTCTTCTTCCTTAATTAGACTTCCTGAAAAAAAAAAAGACCTAAAAAAATTTGCAAGGTTGGATCATATCACTAAAATTTTAGTTCTTACATTTTTAACAGTTCCGTCCCAAGGCTATATCCTACAATTTAGAGAGGACCTTATATATGGGTCATTAAGAACAAAGCCCCTACTTAATACTCTTTCTAAAAGGCTAGCCATATGACTGATTCCTAGATCAAGCAAACTCTCTGAAGAGGTGAGACGGACAAGACATTCAGAGAAGCCACACAAAGCAAAAAAAAAAATGCTTACAACTCTTTTTTCTTTTCTTTTTTTGCCTCTTCTTTTTAACATGAGCCACCTTGTTCATCCAGCATCAGGGCATACTCAGCACAAGATAAGAATAACCCTTCCCACCACCAAGAAATCCAATAAGAACAAAACTCTTCATTCAGATATACACAGTACGTAGCTTGTGAAATAAAACTATAAGCTCAGAAGTACTTCAAGACGTGATAAAAATTCATGCAGCACTTTATGATCCTTCATAGTCCAGCAACAGAGTCAGTGTTGCTGAATATGTCTCCTGATAAGAAGGGGAAATGCTACATGCTCAGATTTAACTTTTTAAGTGATACAAACCTGTATTTTGTTTGCTCTAAATGACAACATGGGAAATTTCAGAGGTATTTTTTCTTTTCCTCCCCACAAGAGGGATAAATATAGCATACATTGCTAAATTGATTCTTTGCTGTTGCTTTTATTAAAATAATTACACTGTGTATCTATCCAGATAGGCCTAGGGGATTGATTTTATTTTTATTAATAATTCCAGTTAAAAACTTAAATGAATAAGTAAATAAATCTAATTCTAGTTAAGGAATCTGTTAGCTGGCTTTACAAAGTACAGACTATTTTTGGGTAAGCTAGTCCCAAATTTTACAGTCCTGATAAATTACTCTCAACCGTGAGGAGATCATTTTCTTCATCATTGAGTCAGAGTTCTGGCATAACAGTCGGATTTCAAAGGCAATGCTGAGAAATTATCAGCCTGCATGGAATTCTTGTTTATTTCAGACTTTATGCTTTACAAGTTTCGACTTAAAGAATATTACTGCCCCAATTACTCTGCTGCTCATCTTACATAAAATTTTAATTTAGTTAAAGGTGAAACAAATAAGATATTGAATTATTTATATTTATTGTAAAAGAGAACAAAGCAACCTTTGTGTTTGTATTTCCCCTTTCCCATAATTTTAAGGAGGCAGATTCTTTCATGGAGAAATCATTCATGTTACCGTTAGATTACATACTTTGCTTATAGCTATAAATTAAATATCAAGTACAAGTGAACTGCATTTTAAACATTAATTAGAAATTACATACCTACTGTACAGTGGATGGCAGGAAGGGCTCTACATTGATCTGACTGTTTTAATTCATTCTGGCTGACTTAATTTCACAACATAATTTTTTTTTCCTTTTTTTGAGTAGATGGTCAATCTTCAAAAATTCTGCCTGTTTCATGAGATTAAAAAACATCACTATACATAAGTGAATTCAGAACAGCACAGTTTTAGTGATTCACAGAGAACACACTGTAGCTAGTTAATACCTTATCCACTGGTGATAAGGCCATTTCTATGCAAAAAAAACCCAAACCCCAGAATAAATTTCATTGTCCTTTTCTGGATTCCTGCATTTAAAGAAAATGCAGATTTCAAAAATCTTACTATTTAAGGCCATTTAAAATACAAACTTACAGAATGACTAATATACCTATCTATATATTTATATGTACATTAAACACATATGTATATGAAAATAAAGTTATCTCTTTGCACCCAACCTTGTGGGAACATCCACATCCCCTTCCTAACTGTCCTACTGAGCTAAGCATCCAGGATTTCCCCATGTGTCCACAAAGAAAAAGACCTTTGAACAGACACTTACTTGGGTATGTGGATATTTTCAGACTTTGATAAGCAACAAGTTTTTACTACTATCAGTGACAGTAGCTTGAAGTCTGGCTCCTTCTTTATCCTGATGATAATTGCTAGTTACAGCTGAAGGTATCACAGTTTTTATGATAACTTTCTTGATTTGAGAAGTAGAAAGCCAGCATAATCAAAAACTTAGCATAGTAAATTTTATTAGAAGATGCATAATGAGGGAGATTTGTTTTTTTTTACTCGGAAATGGTTACAAGTGCATGACATATAGGTTTATAGAATTCCCAAATGGAAAGCATTTTTAGAAGTTATGGATTGTTTCTCTTTATCTTAGATTTTTTGGTATTTTTTTTCTACAGAAAGTTTTGAGAGCCTTACAGACTCAGTAAATGACACGAGTGTCAGAATATTTTTGCACAGGCTGTAACTGTACATAAAATGTTGACATTTGGAAAAATATTGTTTCTTTTAATCAGATTTTTATCAAAAAAGTAGAGTCATTCATTCTAAGATGAGTGACTATAATTAGATGGTTCCCTAACCAAACCCTCCTACTCTCCCAGCTTTTGATACAAGTATGAGTTATTTACTCATAGAATAAGCCCTGCCACCAAGTTAATGAGATGCACAATAAACGCATCATTAATTTATGCTAGATACTATTCTGTTGCCTTCATATCTATTGTCATTATCGTCCCACAGCACTCAAGCTAATTCTAATTGATGGTTTCCATCAGCAAATTAAAAAACAATATACTCCAGACTATAGTGATGAAAAACATACAGCGTAAAACAATATGTTCTAAGAGAACACCACATTTTGTTATCTTTATGGTGCAGAATGAAAGACAAATTAGTTAAAGAATGCTGTGCAAGTCTTTTTATTGCTTTTATGATAATAAGAAGATAGTCCTTATTTGTTTTGATTGGATGGTACAAATTCATTGTCCTGTTACAAATTATTGATTTGCTTGAAAATCAGTAGTTGCCCGATTTAATACTTACAGGTGTTTCCTTCTGATAGTTTACATTTGCAATTTAAATTGCATTCAGAAAGCTTAAATGACTAATCCTCAAGTTGTAAGCACACTCCTCTTTGGAAAATACAAATCCAGTGTCAAACACCTTTTTTTGTTAAATACATCATTGGTGAAAAATCCATTACTTGGCCTGCTAAATGGAGTGAGAATCACAAAGTTTTAGTAGGGGCAGTGGGGGCGCGTTGTGGTGGTATTTATAAGTTGCTTTAGTAGGTGTTTGACAGCAGCCCCAAACTTACTGCATTTTGTTTGGTCTACATACAGAAATATTTTAATGCTCTCACAGGAAGGATAGGAAAGGAGCTACAGTTTATTTTGGGCTAATCTGTGGCACTGCAAGCCATCAGGGGACGGAGTGAGCCTGGACACAGTGGTACTCACACCAGGGCTGATATTTGCCATCAGGAAACATTTATGCTCTTAGAAAGAGAGAGTGAGCCTTCTCATCACTAAAGAGCAGAGGTAACTGGGAACAATAGCACAAGGGGCCAACAAAGCCACAAGAAGGCCTCTTGAACCCAGGACCCTCTCTGCTCCCTTCCCTCCCCCACCATCCAACATGGCCTCCGGCTCTCACCTGTACCCATGGACTCTCCTACCTGCTCCCTTCCCCACCATAAGGACAAAAGCAGAGGGACCTGTGCCCCTACGCAGGCCCACACGGCCACCCAGGGTGCTGTGGGCACCAACAGACCTTTCACAGTGGGCCTCAGCCACCTCACCTGGGGCCTCCCCTCCACCCCTGCTCTCTGGGCACCATTTTACCTCAGCCCAGGGCCTTCAGGCCTGCCTGGCCGCAGGGCTCCCCTGGCTGCCAGGAGGGGCCTGCCTATAACAGTATACCACATATATAATGCTATAATTACCAATTACTCAGAGAATTTGGGTTTATTTTAACTTCTATTGAAAAAGCAATGATCTTTTAGGGGAAGGGATTTACCACCTCTCTGCATAAAAGCTATTGCTTCAGTAGATATCGCCCAGCTCTCGGGAAAGATTTAGAAAATCTTTCACAGGAGCCTTTCTGTCCTCCTGTTCCTGCCACCCGCCTGCTCCCTATCGCTCAGGAACTAGGCTACAACAACAGCTCAAAATCATCTTCCCTCTTTTACAAATAACTTTTCAGATGCCTCCTTCAGATGACAGACCTCCCTGTGCTGAGGCTTTCTTCGTTCTACTCAATCCCCTCTCTAAACCACCAAAGCAGGCATTCTGGACGGCTGGCACCGCTCAGCACATAGAGCGGTATGTTAACTACTCTTAGATAGCTGTTTGCCCTCTCTATCGCTCAATTTAATCTTAAAACTATGACAGTAGTAGTACTACTTCTATACAATGATTTGAGAGCTAATGCTAGAAATCACCACATAGTCCAGGGGACTATCATTATTTTCAACTGTTTCTCAGGTGACAAAGAGAAGACTAACTATATCAATGTTTTTTTATTTTGGGGTTTTTTGTGGGGTTTTCTTTTGAGTTACTTGCCACATTTCTCCATGGACAGGTATTATTTTCACCCCTATCTAAGCGGCAACCCAGTTTGTAAGCTTTTTTTTTTTTTTTCATTTTTCATTTAATGGTCTTTCATTTAATTTTCTCCTACAGACTATACACTTACAATTTTAAAATTCTTCCTCCTGTTCTGTCATGCCTTGCCAGTAGTAACCAGTCCTCCTAATTAGGTTTCCATTTCACATCTGTTTGTGAAAATTCCCCAACCCAAGGCCAGTAAAGATGAACATGTAGCTTTCTGATTAACATGATACTTTGCTAACTTTTTTCTAATTAAGAAGTCCACAAATAAACAACATAAATACAGTTTTCACACTTGATGATAGCATTTTGATATTTTCTCATAACTGTTCTTCAATTATGATCATTATTAGCCCTGTCTCTGAGCAACAAAAGAAGCTACACTACCACATGAACTTACGCAACTCCAGTGGTCTAACTGCACAAGTAAACAGGCTTCAGTGAGAACAACACAGACATAATCTAATTATTTTAGGGCAAACACCTTTCCATTAATGTCTGTTGAGTCCTGCAACTTTTGTAAATTAAAAGAATCTATTCTTTCCTTGAATACATAGTAATAAGCAAAAAAAACCCCAAACCTCTTGTTTTGAAGTGTGTGTATTACATTCCACTCAAATTATTTTCCTGTAGTTAGCTTTTAAAAATTAGCTCAAAACACAGTTCAAGAAATGCTAATTCTGTATACGAGATACAACTCTTTACCTGAAGTCTTGCATGAGGGATGATTTAAGGATTTGATTTATACACTATGAAGTGTATTAATTTTCAGTTTTAACCCAAAGCATTATTTTAAAATCTCCTCTCCAATTACACTGTAGCTTCAACAGATAAAATTCCTGTTTTCTAACTCCTGGATCCGAAACTCTCCCTCCTGCAGTCCCAAACAATTGCGGCATGGCGTACAGGGAAAGAATCGATGTTTCATTATGCCTGCTTTCTTTGCCCTTGAGTTTTGCAACTTTATTTTGAGCACAATTTATCCCATGCCTTGTACACCCAAGAATATCATCTGGGAAGGAAGCAGTTATTTTGCTTTCCCAGATGGGTCTGTCACCACATTTTACCTCCGAGCAGAATTTGCGGATGGAGCATTCAACTTGAGGGAGCCATGAAAGAGGTGCAGCCAGTTATGAGTCCCGTTAGCATACAGCTCTGTGACGCATGCGAACCCGACCTCTTGACTTCTTTCAAATATGAATTTAACACCACATGGGTATAACCTGCTGAGTGACATTACAACCTGACTCCATTGCTCCATTCAAGCAAGTGTGACCCTAAGAGCTGCAGGTGAATGAAAAGGGAGCAAAAGCACAGTTGTTACCAACCTGAGTCTCCACCAAACCAAAAGGAGAGCTCTACGCTTACAGAACAACCAGCAGCCAGCCAAGAGGCTTGAGCAAACACCAGCAGGATGCCATTCAGAGGAACAAATGCCATTTCTTAAAAAATAGATCACAGACAGATGGGGAGTCTACAGCTACCAAGCCACACCGTGAGCGGCCACAGGCGTTGATTCCTCTGTCAAAGTGTATCAAAGGAAAAGAACTGCAAAGGGGAAGAGCACTCTAAAGGCTTGCAGAGACAGAAGGTGGCCGTTTCAGGTTACTGCTATTGAGAGGAAGTATTGTGCATGTGTCATTCACTTTTAGCACCCAATTAATATTTTAAAGACGTTCTCAAGCACTTCTTATAATTTTATTATTTTTCACTTCTATTGTTTTAATGCCCTCTGAGAACCTTGAAAAGCCAATGTCTTTCCCTATTAATTTTGTCCTTTTCTATTTGACACACTCATTTATCTGAGTTTCTCTAGCAAGGCTCAAATTAACATCTTCTTCTTTCCCTCTCCCTTCCTTGTTTGGAAAGTCTGGCTTGCTTCACATGCAGAAGATAAAATATCTTAAAGCAAACAGCACAGTGCACAACAAAGAACTCCGCAACTTCATCTCTTAACTTCCCAGGGCATGATCAGGAGCTGAAGGATCTGTCCCACAATAAGGTAGGTCTGTAACAGCAGCCATGAAACAATGGGTAAGGGAATAAACAGATACTTACTGGTTTCAGGTATCTTGGGTCCAGGCATCCTAGCATTAAAATTTAGATTGCAGAATTAAAACATCAGGGCACAACAAGTCAGCTCAGGCAGCCTAGGGCTCCCACTACAGAATTAAGACAGAAATACCAAACCCAAGTCTACAGTCCGGAAATCCCTAACTTGACACCTGCCTAATTTGAAGGTATTTAAAGCCTGGGTATATTCCATGTTGGATTTCCAAGCTATGTTCTTTTACAAGTTGCTACTGTTTCCTAATCTGACAGATGCCTTCTACGTCCAGAACTGCCTCACTTAAGGGAAACAGACGCTTTTAAGGCAAACCAGTATGCAGGCAATCCCACACCTGTGCCTATGAGGGGACAAAACCAATACAGTCTTTCACTGTAGAACAGTGTACAGTTAAAACACACCAGTTCGGACACTTGGTGAGAAGGTCTGTAGGTACCTACTTCTGCAAACAGACTATGTGGCAAAGCTCCCCTAGCAGTCAATGAAAAAAGCAATTCAAAGCAAAAAGCAAACAGGCTCTGAATTGTATTCGGGATGAGACTGTCTGCTGACAACTGCAGAAGCCTAGCTAAATAATTTTGCTGGCTAAATTAAATGCCTATAGTAAAGTGCTAATGTCAAGTGGTATGAACAGTTCCCCTTTATCCTAAAATGCAAAGAGATGGTGAAAATAACATGCAGTAACCCTTCATTCAATAACTCAGGCCCTCTTCCCTGGGCTGTTTATGTCTTGTAGCAACTGACTGCTGAATGTAAATTGCACAAATGCTGCTGTAAGCAGAGAGTAGATGCTAATATTCCCCCTTCTGCAGGCATGCTTAAGCTACGTGAGTCATGGTCTCACTTGTGCTATCTCTTCTCTTCTGACTATTGAATCCTTTTCTACATAGTGGATCAGCTTCAAGGGCAAAGTTAAGATTGCTGTTGAGATTGCAGCCCCACTCAGATTAGTTTATGATTCACGTCACTTTCCTGGTGCTAAAGAGAATACGTATGAAGCAAAACAGCAGCTCTACGACTATCACTCCTGTCCAGCTCTGTTTTAGAAATAGACAGACACATGCTCACTTCTTAGACAACCTGGTTAGAAGCACTTCACATTAGAAAATATTTCTTTAAAGTGGAGGTGGTGCAAATGGAGATGCCTGCTTACAGGTCTGAGTAGCATAGTAAAGAGTATGAGGGTGGGACTTCATGCACATAACCTATTTGGTACTTCCTACTTATTAGTTAATCACTTTGCTGTGCTCACCGTGTGATTTTGGATGACTTTTGAGCAATTTAACTAGCCACACACAGTGCACAGGATCATAGGTTAGTTACCCAAGGATCTGTTTGCAGCACGTACCTTGCAGATATTTATATTCTTCATCAGAACTATCCACAGTGGAAGCAGTCACTGCAAGCAATCATGTTGTCAAGAATAGATGACTGTTAGAGAGCTAATACGTGGATAGGCATGAGAAAGCTGGTTTGCAGAACAATGAAGGCAAGAAAGGAGTTGTTAAGGATGGCTGAGTTGCCTTGAAGCAGGTATGTTCATCTGAAGAGGATGTGGATTTGTTAGACCCAGGTGGTCAAAAGAAACAACAGAATTATTTTCATTTATTTAATACGGCATCAATATCATGCATTGTCTAGCCCAGTATATGATAAAATAACCAAACACCAAGAGGGAGATCCACAAAAGGGATTAAATTAAAGGATTTAATCTAATGATTAAATTTAGAAGGTTCTTTATGTTTATTACCCTTTCCCCTGGAACACGAGGTCTGAGTAAACTATAAAACTTCAAATTCTATAAACACTTGGGAAAGCATGTGGCTTCCCAGCATTCAAAGATCATCTTCCATGTAACCTGAGATCTCATCTAGATCCCAGGATACAAGAACAGCAATCCTGGCATCATATAAAAAGACTTGGTGTTCAACCTGACGTACCCTTAAGGATATGGAAGAAGTACGCCTTATCCTCCAGTGTAGTGAGGAAAGAATCATTCACACTTCTATTTTGTTTAACTTTCCTATTTTAATGGAAAAACTCTTGTCTCCTTATGCTTCATGACGCAGGTAGGATATCACCAAATGTCACACACTCTTACCCTAGTAAAACTACTTCACTATCATTCAAAAGTCAAACTCACAAATAAAGCAAATGTTCCCCATTACTCTATTTATTAAATCATTAAAGAATGTGTTGATATTATCAACTAATATTCTTTTTCCTAATGCCTGCATCAGAGAAGGATTTGAAGATGTGCCATCTCTTTAAATGTAACCCAACAATAACGATTTTAAGTATCTTTACTATAATAGACTTTGGTCCTGAAAATTAATCTTTTAGGAATAAAACTCCTACAAAACCCTGCTATTACTGTTTCTTTTCCGAATATATTTCTGAGTAGCTAACATTTCTCTATGTTCCTTATGTATCACCTACTTTTTAAAAGCCATTATAAACTTGTAAATGTTTTTAAAATAGTTATCTCATTTTTTCATAGCTTTTCCTTATGTAATATGTTTTCTTTCTGTGCAGAAAATGAACCAGCTGCTGTTGCTGGGAAGGGTCTGTGTGCAGTGTATTGTACAGGACTTCATTATTGCCCTTCTACTTATAAGTAAGAAACTGATGCTGAAGAAATGTGTTGGTCTTTGGGAATAAACCCTCTTCCAAAAAGCGAAGACTGGATTGATGCCTTCCTACAAATTTAAGACAGCAGAATTCAAATAGAAAGGTAAAGGGAGAGAAACCAGAAGTGACTGTGTTTCACAAGCATATAAACTGAATTTCAGCCTGTGCCCTTCACTCCCCACTGCTCTCTTTCTTTGCAGAGGGCTCATATTTTTCAGATGATGGTTATCCAATCTTAAATGGATTATTTCAAAAATTCTGCTTCAAGTGACAGTTTGTTCTATGTGAATAAATACACAGGTTAGTCTCTACCTTTCTTTTCCCTTCTTGAATAGAACTGAAAAGTCATTTTTTCTAACCTTATTAACAGTATTCCAGAAGTACAAGAAGGTACAGATGCCCCCTGGAAATATCCCATATTAAAGCATAGTGTGAGAAGTGGAGTAGTAAAGGATAAGCATCAGCAGGGAGGATATATCCAGCCATCTGAGCGCTATCTCTCAGGTATCCTGTGTTTCTCTAGGGTCATATTCCATTAGCCAACATAACATACTTCACCCACCTTACTTGAAATCACAACTGGGAGAGTAATGATGTTAGTAGGAGTTAGTTTTTATCATGAAACATGCAATAGAATGAGATATTTCTTTGTTCCTGAGAATATTGAATTTCATTTAAAAACAAAACAAAGCAAACAGAACCTCCATCAACTGTGGAACTAATGAAGTCTAGTCTGATACAGCCTAATGTCCTCAGGGCCTTCTCAGAACACCACAATAAATCCTAGCTCTTAAAATCATCACACATAAAACCACACATAAAACAGCAAGCTGGCTGCTGCCACACAGGATGCATAACATCAACGCTACCAGGCTTTCCTTCACTGGAGATGGTAACTTTTTTCTCTTTGCATTCCATTTGCCAATTCCGGGGAGAAAAAAAAAAAGAAAAAAGTCAAAAATGTTGAGGGTTCAATCCTTCTTATCTGATTGAAATAGGCTGGCTAGGTTCAAAAGTTATTGGAGAGAGTGATGCACAGACAGAGAGGTCTTAAACCATCATTTTCTTAAGAAATTCAGTACAAAAATTTTTATAGATATGAAGAAAAGAGTTTGAAATGTGACTACATGCACACTGAGACCTTAAAAGAGAGAGACAACTCAAGTCTCCTGAAGCTGTTATATATTTGAATTCTGTATTTAGGCAAGAGAAGGCCTATTAAAAATATTTTAGGAATGGCAATGCTAAATATAATACAAGAACATCTTCGTAAAGTCCAACTGCCCATCTTGCTTCACAAGCAGCTTTACCACACTCAGAGAGGAAGTATTCCAAAGCAGCTGTTGCTTATAGTGGCTAGGTATTGAGAAGGTGTCTCATAAATCTAGCTCATGCCTCCTTGCTCAGGAAGGAGCTTAAATTTCTAGTGCAGTCAGTATCCTCCTACATTATGATGCCCTTTCAGTACAAAAGAGTACAAAACCCAGACTGTAAAGGCTGATTCACTATGCTTGCTTTTTTTCTTAACTAGTACCCTGTTTATAAAGATCCAATCAGCCTAGCGGTCTTGGTTTGCAGACATTAGGTCAACAAATAACAGGACAGATACACTTTCATGTGACTTGGATAACCAACACGAATATCTCATTCTGCAAATTATACTCAGAGGAGCACTTGCAAAATTCTACAAGCCTGATGTGATTGTAAGATTATTTGATGAACTACATAAAACACACACGTTCATATAAAAAAATCATTAGCAGGTCATGGATAATTCACAGATAGAAAAACTGATTAAATCCCAAAGGAGTTATATACAATGAATGGCTTGACCTGCTCTCTTCAGTACACGCATATTGCAGAAGTCAAGTATATTGGCTCTTTCCTGACACTTCATAGATCTTTGCATATATTATTCCAACTATTCCATAGATTAGAGTAAGAAAAAGATGTTAACAAGCTGCTTCTGAAAAATCCAGCAATTACAGTGATTCATAAGTCAAAATCTGAAAATCCTTCACAGGTTCCATTAAAATTCACTTTAAATCTATTCTTGGATAAGCTATGGAATACAAAACCAATGGTCTTCTACATTTTCATTGGAAAAATGCCTTCACTCTTTCAGAATAACAGTTTACAGGTGCTCATTTGAATCTCTAGCCAAATAAATTATTATAGTGTTATTTTAGAGTCCTGTTCCAGTAGAGTTACGCCATGTGCGAATGCCTATTGATTTCAGTGGAACTTCTATTACACTATCTCCTGTGAAGTCTTATTTCTTTCACATTTAAAATCCTCACTACTATGTTTGCTCATTTCATTTTATTATTGGTTCAAATCGTTGTGATATTAGAGCTAACATATCCAGAGTAAATCTATGAAATGAGAGAGACTACAAATCAGAGTGCTAACGATAAAGATGGTCACTCACAAAGAGAAGGCTTACCTATTTTCTTTGAAGACAGCTAGGTATAAAGAAACTTAATCAGTAAATGACACTTAATCTTTCTCAACTGTAATATGCCATATAATCTTATTTGTATCCATTGTTTTTACAGAAACCTCCTTGCAATATAAGCTTAACTCCATTTAATAATTAAAATTACTTAAAAGCAAAATTGACTACTTACCGGTACAAGCACTGATTATGTTAATTTAAATTATAAATGCTTTTTCTTCAGTGTGATCATGTATTTTTAAGTCTTTTAGACAATCATGCTTCAAGCTCATTTGGTATGGAGCATATGAACTGATAACTTTCATATGGTAATAAGTTTCCATGTAAACCTTTTTTTCTTTTTTTCTTAACTGAAAGCATTTATCTTTTATTCATTACATAATCCTCTTTACATATAATGGCTATACAAAATATCAGTAATAATCTGTTTCATCCTTTTGATTGTTTGAGAATTTTATGCATAACAAAATTTGATTTTCATGTTTTCTGGCTGCAAGGCTTTTCATATTTTGCTTGGTTCATTTGCTGCTCACACCCAAATTGGGAAACTCTAATGTGAACACATGCAGGTCCTGATCCAGTAAAAGCACTTAAATCATTTGTATTTAAGGCTGTCTGTGGCATAAATGTGCCTACTTGAGTGCTTAAAGCTAGGCAAGGGCTTATGTGCTTTGCTGTATCTTACAGAAACTTGATTTTATATTCAAGGCATTATAGCCAGCCATATGACTATGCTCTGAGATGATACCATGTTAATCATCAGCCAGGTTCCATGTATATGAAAAGAGTTCACTGAAGAATCAGCTCTTTATATATCATCTACAGGCTATTTACAATCAAATTTGTAAAATTTTTTTAACCTTTCATACGGTAAAAATAAGAGCATCACTAGTTACTGCCTCAGAATAATCCTTGGTATGTGCTGGACTCTGGGATGCTCTAAAGTTCAAACAGATCCTTGAGGCTCTGTGGAGCCTCAGTAAAAACAGAAACAGGATTTAACTCATCTCACTGTAGACATACATATCTAAGCCAGCCGATTATTTCTTCTTTGTAGTTACTAGAGAAATAGGTATTTCTACAGAATTATTTATATCATCAAAATGCTGATATGTACCACATGCCCTCTAAACCATGGGTTGGCTTCTCTCTACTGACCACAGCAAGAGTCTCCATGGCTATGCTAGTTAAGGTCATGTCACTGCAGACGACTCCCACCCCACTGTGAGACTCTCTACCCTCTCAAGTTTTTTCCTTAAAGTATGGTTTAAATTTTTTTCCATCACTTCAAAGCACTGATGTTCTAATGGAGGAGGATCCATTAAAATGGGTGGCACCTGAAGTGATAATCTGCAGTAGTTTCTCTGTGAGCATTAGGCCCTAAAAGACAGTGCTACCTGAGATGCAATGCACTAGTCTTTTGTGGGTTACTGCATGCCCTGTAAGTCCCTGCACACAGGAATCCCCTCAGCGGGTCACTGATCAGGCTGACTAGAAGTGTTTGGAGCAGAAAGAGCCACAGGGACATCCTGAGACACAACACCAGCTGCTCTGCAGGGTAAAGTGGTTGCTAATCATGAGAATTGCTCATTCACCAATTAACCAGGGAATCAAAGACATTCAGATTTCCAGTTGCCAAAGATTTACTATCTCTACAGCTCAAGAAGAAAAAGCTGCCAAGTATTTGCTCTTTCTTTAAGGTTACCTAATATATTACACTTATTAAACTTTTCCCATAGACATGATCAACTATGAAGTACCAAATAAAGTTGTATTTGATACAGCTTTAACATTTTGCCTATCCTGCTGTTTGTGGAGGACAGATGCCACTATGCTTTCACATGTTGTTCCTTACCTTATTCCAGTGTGTGACCCGACTGAAATAAATACAGAGAAAGCTATGATTACAAAGGAAAAGGTACTGTACATTGGACTGACCTTGCAATACTACACCTTACAAAAAAGCAAAATGAACTGAATGGTATACAGAAAACTCTAATAGGAATGAAAAGGGAAGAAAACAGGTGAGTATTACACCTTTAAGAAGTTTCAGTTCTTTCCAACATTTCCTTAATTCTGTATTTTCTGGTAGAAAATTTCTAACTTGAAAGGGAGGTTGTATTTGGGAACATAACAGAATAAATACACTGCTTACCTTTCTTAAAAGAGTCAGTGCATTAAATATAAGAAAAAATGGAGAATCACAAGACCAAAAAAAAAAACAAACCCGAAATACAGTCTTTTGGCCAAGTATTCACAAAGTAGAAAAACAGATAAAAAAGAACAATAATCCAAATAAGTGAGCCCAAGAACACTACTAGAGTACAGTGATGTGTGATGCAAATTCAGAAAGTTATCCTTCTAGGGAGGAGTCCATTAGTCCAAAACTTTATGAGAGCTCTTGAACATAGCAAAACCTCCAGTGCTGAGGTAAAAAGCATAATCTATAATCCGGATCTGTCATCCCTAGTCCAAATACTGGAACCCTATCTGGTTCATCATCCAGTAGTCTATTACCATATTACTATTATCTCCTTCAGAAAAGACTCCAAATAACGTCCTTTAACATTTCACTAAAAAAAAGTACAGAATTGCACTGTGTACCGAGTAGGTTCTCTAGATGCTAGATGGGCATGCAAACGTATCAGAGGTTTCCTAAGTGCTTCCTAGGTGGATGGTAATTTGTCTGACAGTCAGTTCTAATGGAATGAGAACAGTTTTTGCACTCCATTTTCAGGCAGAAACAGTTCACAAAGATAAGGTCACTCTCCCAGAACTGAAATGTCAGACAAATCACCATCCAACTTGCAAACTGTGCCTCTAAGGGAGACTGGTGTGATTTGTGACTTCAGGGTTTGTTTTTTATTGTTCATATTCCTGAGAAAATCACCGTGGAGCTCATTTGTTCCAGCAACTGCACAGCCAGAATTCCACCACGAGGAACTCACAGAAGGCATGACCACCAAACACCCTCCTCTTGTTCACAGAATAGCACCTCCCAGAGGTCAAAGGAAAATAAGCCTGATAAACTGATGCCAAGTCATACTTGACTGCAGAGATGGCTGACTGAAAGGGGCAAAGTCAAAAACCTGTTTGAAGCTCGGATCATCCAGTACATCCTCCACAGCCAATTTCTCAAATACAATACAGCAAGAGAAAAACCTCAGTGCCTGCAAGCAGCTTAAGAGACTGAAAGGAAATCTAGGGCTCTTTATTTACAATAAGAATGCTTAGATGAAGGTTCAGTCGTTGGTTTATTTTATTATTTTTTTTGAAGATGCAAACCCGATTTTTTATCACCTCCTTTTGAAATTAAAATGATTACCAATACAGCTATTTAAAGCTCTTTTTTTTTAAATAAGCTATTATGCATCTTCCATCACATACTAAAAATTCCTATGAAACTGGATTAAAATCTAAACTTTTATAGGAAATTAGGCGATATTAAACCAGCTGTCCTGCTTTTTAATTCCCTTTTGCCTATAGGAATAAGGTTCAGGTTAGGGAGCATGAGTTCTGCACATACATCATTGCAAAGCTTACATGCATAAGAAAAGTCACCAGGAGACAGCATGGAAAAGACCTACACGAGCAAAGAATAAAATACAGCTAAATATTCATCATCAGCTATGTCTCTTCTGCAGTTCACTGCGTAACCCTGATTTTCCTACATCGGAGAAGCAAAACAGAGAAAGAGCCTCCACAGCAATTTTTGCAAAGCTGTGGACACCCAAGTTCAATACCCTGCGCTGCCTCACTTTGTATATCATAAGTAAGCGGTTTAGGCACTAGCCTCACCTACGTTAGGGGATGCAGAGATGGAGTGCATATCTCAAAGTATTCCTGTGTAGGATCTTCTGTTCAAGTTACCAATGACAAAAATCTACGTTGAAATAAAAAGGAGACACAATGCTTAAAATCCCACCTGTGCAGCTTTGGCCAAACTTGGGCTTCAGCCAGATCATTAGCAGCAAAACATTATCACCACATCTGACTTAAGAGCATGCCCACAGGCAGAAACCACGGGGCTCAGTAGCTGCAGAGCAGGGGCTTAGTGGCTGTCAGCAGTGTCTATTTCATGCTCCCAAGCGCATTTATGGTTGGTATTTATGCGAGTGAAGGAAAAAAAAAAAAAAAAAAAATCACGTTCTTCTGAGCATTTAGAAAAATTATAGAATAAACCACATACAGTAGGAAATATTTCTTACCTGAATCTGGCCTAATTCTGTCTATCCAAGAGACAGATCAAAAAAAGGCTAGTTGTGCCTTTAAAGCTGGTACTGACGTTAACGTCCAGTGTTCACTTAATTGGGTCATACACAGCTGTAGTGACTGACAAAGATAACTTGGTTACTTATAGAGTGCTCTGATTTGCCCCTATTGTACTTGAAGTGAATATTCTCACAAGGCCACTATTTCATTGCATGATTATTAGGTGCATCGTTACTTCCTTTAAGTGATGTGGCTGACATTATCTGGTGGATTCTTTCTCAAATTGCCTGAATTCAATATCTGTCTATGGGGGTAGAAACCAGACACTTCACCACAATATCTGAATCTGTTGCAACTACGAACAGTTCTTTAGACTTATAAAGCTCTGGGATGGAAATATATATTTTTACATTACAGATGGAGAGCAAGGGCACAAGCAAATGGAGATGACCCCACGCCACAAAGGATAGCTGTGCCTTAATTGAAAACTGACCCTGAGTTTTTTATGTCCAAGCCAAGTATCATAGCCTCTAGACCATCCTCTCAAGTGCAAAGATAACTGCATATTACTCAAATAAAAACAATTAGATGAGCAAGTCTTTCTTATGCATCACTGAGATTAGTGAATTTAAAATATTGCATGTCACTAATCTTCAGAGAAAATTGACTTAAATATATTACCTCATCACGTCCACAACTTTTCCATTATCATTTTAGGGGGCTTTAACAAACGGAGGATAAATGGGAGGAAGTGTGTGTTAACATTAAAAATGCTTTTTTGAGGGTTTAGAAAAATATGCCAAGGATCTGTTTTCAATACATTCAGTATTGATGTGCTATTAAAGAAGGTTTTTCTCCCATCTTTTATACTTTGGTACTTACAGCTGTCAATAAATTAGCACTTTTCAATTTCAATAAAGTTATGCCATGTATTCTGAAGTAATTTAATTATTTCCAATGTGAGTTAAATAGTCACCTTTAAATAGAGCTCTTTAAAAAAGTGGGTATTTTTGGTTCAACTATACCCTGGCAAAATCAAACAGAAGAAGTCTCTCAATTCTGAATAAAAATTTGAAGCCATCTGAATTCTCAAAATACACACAAGTCCAAAATAAAGTATGTGTAAATCTTAATAAGATAATTCTAAAAAATTCAACTCATGTTTATTGTAGTATTTCACTGACATAAAATGAACATTCCAGCATAGGATTAAAAATGTTAAAGATGGATGTTTCAGCAAAATTCTGTTTTGACGGTTTAGAGATGAGAAAATTTTGAAAATTTGTCTCCTAAAACTTCGTTCTTGACTGTGCAGATTTTTTCTTATAAAAGATAATAAAACCCAACGATTACAACGTAACAAACCTGAAAGTATAAAGCAAACAATATGGATGCCAATCAAAGATACTTAACCAGGAAGAAAAAAAAAAAAAGCCTCAAAACGCTTCCTTGGCTTGATAGTTCCTTGACTATCCCAGAACAATAATTTAGAACAGCCTAAGTTCTGCACTGAATTGTACCTGGATCTCTGTAGTCCAGAAAAGCAGGTCTAGCTTCAGGAGACTAGTGGAATGCAAACGTCCTTAAGGAGGAATCTTTTATCCCACAGGTTCCTCTGGGCAGAGAAAATCCTGCCTAGGTGGTTAAACCAGTTTTTAAACTCTTCTTTCCAAGGAAAGTTAGTGAAAAGGATACACTGAGAATCAACTCCCTCTGTGCAGGCAGACACGACAAGGACACCAACATCTCACTTTACTAGTAAATACAGGTATTTTTTGTTTTGTTTTGTTTTGTTTTTTCTTCCCTCATTAAATCAACAAATTTTTCAAGTGTCAGTCTCCCAAGCACATTTTTAACATTTGGGGGAAGTAATTCAGCTTATCAGAGTTGTGTATGTGTATTTTTTAAGTTCAAGTGGTTTTGCTCTAGGAGTTAGTGCACTCTAAAAGCAATTACTGTATACATTTAGATACTGTCCATGTTGTATAAAAATTTTTGTTACCTTGAAAAAGACAAACTGCAAGAAATTATTCTATGATTCTATGAAAATGTCGAATCACAGAAGGGGTCCCACTTGATGTTAGTCATGGAAAAATATGGAAGTGCTTTTTGCACTAGTTGCATTCTGGTTTTAATCCGTCTGTAAGATTCTATAACATAATTGGAGAGAAAACAAACGTCATTGCCTAACCAAAAGCAAACTTACTTAGAATAATTGAATTGAATTTCAATCCAATCTCACTAACGGGTATCCTCACCATAATTTATGAACATTTCATTTTGAAGTATTTATTGCAATTTTTAAAGGTGGACTGGTAAAGATCACTTCAGCTCTCGACATTACTTCTCTAATGCTCACGCTTTAATTGAGTTTATCCATCAATGTCGTATAGTGTTTGGAGAATGGATGCAGGGTGAGAACTGTTAGCTCTGCGTATGGAAAGGACTTTGATTTAATTAACAATAGTATCGCTGTAGAGAAGTTAAAGGCTATATTCATTCTGTTCAAAAAAATTGGATTCAGGTTCTTTGTTTGGACAGAGAGTGGTAAATGATGTTCAGGTATATTTCTTAGAAGGGGCAGGACATGGAACAGTGATAGGTTGCAAAATGGTTGTAAGTTCAAACCATTAAAAAAAGAAAAAATATTACCTGACCTTATTAGAAACATACCATTAGTGCTGTGCTACGTGCTTGTCTGTGAAATGCTATTACTTCCTTGCTTCTGTGTTAGTTTCACCTGCCGGGATGAAAATCCAGTTTCAAAAGCAATACTGCAAATGCAGGTATGGATTTCCACCTTGAATGCATGAGACACTCTTTGTTGTTTTTGCCTTGGCAGTCAACTCAGTGAAAAAGCTGAGTTAAGATAATTACTCACGTGAGATATGCATTCAAAGGAGACTAAGATACTTTAATGTGTGTTGATATTGCCAAATGAGTGTCATTCAGCTTCATGGTTTTCAATATATCTTAATTGGTTCTGCATTTTGTACACTCCACTGAGCATCTTTAAAATAATAGCCAAATAAATCTGTTTAAAAAAAAAATAAAATCATTCTGGTTAATGCATGAAGCACAGAGTTGAGCTTGGACCATGAAACAGAGAGAAGGTAATACTCAATTAAGTTCTCCCTAAACACAGTTAAATACCCGCACAGGCAGAACTGTTTTCCAATATTTGATTAAGGTACAGAATGCAACATTAAACGGGTGCATGATGAAAGGTATCCTCTGCTTTTTACAGTAACTTCTAACCTAGTGTGTCAGAGAACTGTATTTTGTGTCATACAGTTATTGAAATACTGTTATAATATACTTTCTGCATCTTGTGTAGCACCTAAGCTACATTTATCATTTTTAAAAAGTCATAAACTCAGTGCTCAAGTCAAAAGCCAGAAGAGAAATGCAGTGTAATTATGGCCTTTGTGCTCAGCTGAATTACACCAACTGTAAGCCAAGTTCTTGAGTATTGAACAAGAGTTAACATAACATAACATATATAACCAAAGGGTTAAGTCCATGTAACTTTATTTGCGTGGATGTATTTTCATACTCCTCAACATTTGCAGTTAAATTTATAAACAAATCTCCTGAGTCTAGGCTTTCTGCCCTGGACTGGTTCTTAAAACAGTCAGGCATGAAACAACAGATTACAGCTGGGAGCAGGCAGTAACAACACGTGACAGAAGTAGTACTAACAGTGGTTCTTCCCATTTTAATCCAGAAATCTTGTGTTTTAATGTCAGACAACAAGTAGTGGGAACTTTGCAGAAAGATAAATGAAACACACTATTTCTGAAGTAGAAATACACTAATCAGTACCAACAGGCAGGACCAGTGATGCTAAACAGAACATAAGACCTGAGAAAAGAGTGAGAACCACTGAAAAATGCTTCAGGAAAAGCTGATAGCAGATTCTAAAGTATTGATTCTATCTTTTATCTTCCTAGGCCATGTGAGCAAGCAAATAAACAGCAGATCATCATCAAAAACAAAACTAATCAATAGAGTGGACAAAGATCAAATTAGTCATGAATGTATTTTATCATTGTTTCCTGCTGATAAGTATTGTTAATTGGAAGCACAATACGTATGCATGAAAGCAAAACAAGAATAATTCGTTTTGTAGTAGAAGCCTATACACAACATCTAATTTAAGCATCTAACAATATACCACTTTAACTTTAAAGATAAAAAAAAAAGAGTGGTATTATTATATGCAGAGGTTGAATCTAATAATTAGTAATTCTGCAGTATTTTAGAGCACTTCAGGCTGGATCCTCTGTGTCGCGTTTCTTTAGCTTTGTTGTGGTTTTGTTTATTTGCTTGTTGAAAGAAAAAGGATAGGGCATAGGCTGTCAGCTCCCATCAATGAAAAAGATGATTAGGTGCCTCTTATTAAAGATGGTAACATTTCACCTAGCATAGAAACATTATTTGAATTGAGTGGTCACATGAACAACCCTGAAATCTGGCTGAGGCACTGTTTGAGTCAAGGCAGCTGTAATGAAGTAAGAAGCACCACCTAAGTCACCTCTATACTGCATTTAACTGCCATCAGGCTTAAAACAGGGAAGAATCACCACTATTTTATCTAATCTTCCACAGACCCACAGACTTACTTTTCTATGAGGAAGGCATACTCATAAATTATGAATCTGTTTAATTGTATGAAACCAAGGAATGTTTAATATCTCAAGAAGCATATAGCAGTATGTTCTTGATGTACTATATATACAAATTGAATAACAGGACATAAATTCCTATGAATAAATTGCAAGTATTCCTTACTGTCAAAGTTTGTTTACCTTCCTCTTCTCTGCACACATCTTCCCACTTTTTCAAGATTTTCTATGGAGCATTTCCTCTAATAAGAAACAGAGACATAAAAGCATCAGAAATATTTACTTTTTAAAAGAAATGTTTTGTGATTCAGGAAAGAAGAAAAGATTAAGATCATTAACATACCTTTAGGAAGATTTTCAGGTAATGTAAATTGTCAAGAGTTATTAAAGGAACTATAACAATTAACATCACCCAGAAATCTTCCCTGTTCACATCTTTGCAGTTCAGCAGTTTGCAACTTTTAAAAATCTGTAGTCCACCAAATTTTCCAGTGAACGTGCAGATCCTCTCCAAAATGTTCACAAAAATAGAGTGTTGTACAATAACATACTAACTTTTCTTCTGCTTTTCGTAATTATGCTTTGCAATGTCCTTGGAAACAATCCACAGATTGTCACCCCATGCCTGACTGATCATAAGTCATAAAAAGTCCAGTGTCCTAAGCTCCTTGAGTCAGCGATTTCTGCTAACCAGACTGTGGGTACTGTTTGGAAAACCTTTATTTCAGTTCACTGCTTTATTCCCTCCATGACTCTGGACTGTAGATGCTTTAAAATTTTGTTATTCTTTATTTAATTCGTATTTTTCACACAAAAGCCAGTAACGAAACACTGGCTTCCAGAAGGTTCAAAATACTATTATCGTTTTTCTTAAAAAAAAAACTGAGTGAGGATCGAACACAGGAACAGGCTGCCCAGTGAAGTTGTGGAATCCCCATCCTTGTGGGTATTCAAAACCCCATTGCACACAGCCACAAGCAACCTGCTGTATCTGGACATGCTTTGAGCTGGAGGTTGGACTAGCTGACTTCTGGAAGTCCCTTGACTGAGTGATTCAGTGATTGTGCTGGAGGTGA
Organism: Limosa lapponica baueri; assembly: GCA_002844005.1. Lineage (NCBI taxonomy): Eukaryota > Metazoa > Chordata > Aves > Charadriiformes > Scolopacidae > Limosa > Limosa lapponica. The sequence goes on from KZ506058.1 coordinate 259,870, forward strand.
CACTAGAGAGGTTTGTTAGACAATCCTAGACATTCAGTAACTGTGCACATTTCAATCATGATTTTCTAGTGATCTTCAAGCTTTCATGGCTTTACCCATTATAATATTTGTGTGGTCCCATTGCTATACTTTTATAAATTCACCCAATCCAAGTTTCCTCGAGAATAACGGCCGTGTTAACTGCTCTTCTGGGCAAGATTTGTTTTGAGCAACTCCTATGTGTATCATTGTCCAGCACTAAAATTCAATGTCGGTATAGGTCACAGACACCATACTAGCAATAGGTAGATAATAATCCAATTACTGGAAATAGTGGTAATTCTAACAGACTCAGTGTAGCTGCCCAGAAAGCAAAGCGTGTTCCTTCAAGGGCTGAAGGATTTTGGCTACCGTCTTTACCATTCTGCTCAGATTCTTAAGGTAGTACAGAAGGACTTGGAATAGCTCACAGAAACTTCCAGAAAATTGTCCTGGAAACAGGAAATGAAGTTAACATGATGCCAATGAAGCTTATAAATGCATATTGCACTACATTTAGTTCCACCAGCATCACCTTGTTCACAGTCCAGATACCCCTAAGACACAGCAGCTACAAGTTAGCACCTGCTTGACTTTGAATGTTAATTTAAGATTTTTTGGGGGGTTGGGTTTTTTGTTTGGTTGGGTTTTGTGGGTTTGTTTTTGGGTTTTTTTTGCATGCAATTGTATAGTAATGAAGGGGGTCATTCTGCCTCTAAAGAAACAGTGTGACTTAGGGTTGACTTAGTGTTTAGCATTCATGGACAAACACCGTCACTGTTGTTCTTTTTTTCCCCTAAATGTAACTTAGATCACATAAGTTATACATGCTATGTACATTTATCCTTACTTAAAGTTGCATAAATTGGATTCTCTGCCTTCTGGAATGCAGTGCCATGTTCTTTACAAATGATCTGAATTCTTTGTTAATTAATGTACAGTTTTCCATTTGCCTAGTGATAGTTATGTACCTTATTATTTACTATTCCATCAATCTTAGTTTCACCTGTAAATAATACCAGAATTATTTTAAATTTTCTTTCAGAAAAACTGAATAATGTGGGGCTCTTTCCCAGACAAATCCAAACAAATGTTTTTTTTGTTCAGAGGAAAAATATGATAATGAAGCAGTGAGATGCACCAATTCTCATCCTTCTAAGAGAAACAATAATTACAGCATTGATATTGTATAATGTTGTTTTTTTAATTGAGATGCCCTCTGTTTATAGGTGCATGACAAAAGCCCACCACATCTACCATGGATATGAGTCTCAAAATTTTTCTGCTGTCGTACAAGTAGTACAGTTTGAAATCCTATGGCCTCTATCTGTGGTAGCTACTCTACCTGAAAAAATAGCAGCTTATTAACTTGCTGAGTTAGATCAAGCAGTGCTATATAATTCAAAGTCCCATGTGGAGACCAGTGTAGTTCCACATGATAGAATTTTTCTTTTTTTTTTTTACTGTTTACTCAAAAAAAGTAGGAAATTTCATCCAAAGTCAGTGAATTAAAGGTTAAGACAGAAAAGCAAATTGCTCCAAAAAGTAGGAAATAAAATAAAGGTGTACTGTGCAACATAGCTCGGACCCTTTATGGACAAACACTAAAATTTGGATGCTGCCTTGCATAACATGAACATTCGCTGTGGTCCTTTCCCTTTCCTTCTCCCCTCTCTTCGCCTCCCAGCCAAAATGACCCACTCTCCTTCATGAGAAAAAGGCCAAGTACTGTGAATGAGTCAGTTTTTTACTTCAGAAGAGAAGACTGGTGACATCAAATAAGGTGGACCTTCTCTCTAGTGACCCTAATACTGACCAATAGCTGATGTTTAAGATACTTCATAAGAATAAACCAAGCATATGGTGAAAAAATTCCCAGAGTCCAGTGATTTGAAGCTCAAGGGTATATAAAAGTGATGGGCTGACTATTCAAAGCAATAGGAACCGAGCTTTTAGTTCAGGAACTACTATACGAATACTAAGACTGATGGAAAACTGGACGAAGCTTGACACTCAAAATTAATGAAAACTTTCTATTTCAAATTTTGTTCTGAACTAAAAATTTATAAAAAAGGGGAAGCAAGGGAACTCTTAAGATTGCTGTGAAGATAAATTCCTTAGGGTTTGTGAAGCAGATCAACACTACAGCTAAAGCATATAACAAAGGAGCACACAAGGAAATTAGTAATTTTGTACTCTGCGCGGTTTGGATGGCAAAGTAAATAAGGCTTAGGGGCATGTACGATACGATCCAGTAAAAGCAAATGTTGAACAATTAACCCCATGGTGACCACTGTACATCTGTGTATAAGTGCATATATATATATATACACAGACACAGAGTATAAAAGGCAGGGAGCTTGTGGGGGGAAAAAAAACCTCTAGGTGAATTGGTAATTAAAACCTTTCCAACTGTAAATTCATTGAGGAGCTGAATAAAATTTCAACAAATTTCCCACATTATGACATTTGAAAAGTTGATATTCTATTTTTCTTAATGTGTTCCTCTGGGGCGCAGAATACATATATCTAAATGTAGAAAGTCTACTGATTGACTGAATTACTATTCAACATTATTTGATACACAGGAAATACTTTCCCTTTGGTTATGTTGCTTTTAAAGATATACATGGAATATATATGCACTTGAAGTATTTTGTTACATTATTTTAAATAATTTAAATAATTAAATTTAAGTATTTTAAGGTTTTTTCTTCTGTGTACTCAAGTTGACTTTATTAACATCTTCTACTTAGGTCCTAAGAATTTTTAATATGCTTTTTAATGTACCCAGTTAAATAATATGACAACATAAAATTAGGCATTCTTCTTCCTACAGTTGATTCTGAAACAATTCACAATCAATAAGCACAACTCTGTCTCATGTCTACCATAGAACCGCAATGAGATTCAATCTGAAAGCCCAGATATCAATTTCTGAAAAGCTGAAGTGTAAGAATAGGAGGTAGACGACATCTGCTTTCCACAAAAATGGGACTATTGAGAAGATACTCTCCTCCTTCTCCTATAGGTCATTTTGAAATATAGCTTAATTCCTCAGCAACGCTTTCAAAGGCATACTGAAACATCCTGAACAGACTCCAGACTACTTAAACGTTATGTCAGACCCTGCACTGCTGAGCCTTGACCTGGCCCGTCCCAACTATGGGACTTGCTACGTGCAATATCAGTTTACAAAAAGGTGCCTTGGAGCCCAAGGCAAGTAACACTGCAAGCCATACAAGTCACCAAATCCCCACAGATCTACACAAGCCCCAAGTGATGTGGAAAGACCTACCCTGAATTTTGTTACTGAGGTGATTTTCATACAAAGAGGAAGCATTGTTTAAAGCAGTGATGAGCAGAAAGATAGCTCTCAAAACGATTTTATATAAAGGATACTGAATCCTTATTTTATTTACAAATCTTTTTCAATTTCTATCTTTAGATACATGTTTATGTATACACTTCCCCTTTCCTAAACCACAGCAGAGTTTTTTCACAGGTTTTACTTGACAAACATACCTCCTTTGAAGTCTTGCTTCACCCCTCAGGAACTACAACAAATGGTCATAACAGCATATTGCAAACTTTTAAAACTATTATTTAGATTGTTTGGGAGAAAAGTCTTGCTTATAAGAAATCTAATCTTAGGCAGCCTTGAGGTGCATTATGACTCTAAACTCGTTCCTGTAAAAGTCCAAGCTTCACTTCCAAGAAATGCAATAAACCAGAAACATCTAAGTATACAAGGCAGCGGCATCTTCCCAACCAGCATCAACACAGAAAGAAAAATGAAAACTACTCTTCAGTACATGACGCAGCTTAGAAGCACTGTCTGTGTCTGGCTCTCATTCTGATACAGGTTCTGCTTCCAGCATTTCGTAAATCTTTGCTTTTACTTCTGTGCTACAGTCAAGTGAAAACTCAGGTTGTTACTAAAATGTCACTAAGCAGTATTTCTCTGGATATACATTTGAAAGCTCTGTCTAAAAATACAATTGATTCAGCTGACCTTTCCATATCTGTGAATACAGATATTCTAATGGCTAAGGCAGGAAGCTACAGTATGTGTCACACCATACTTCTACTTGCTTTAACCTTCCAGTGTATGTGTGTTTTAAAGTAAAAAAATGTCAGTACCAGAAAAATAAATGCACCCAAAAACTTTAACTACAATGAGACTTTTCATTTGCTTTCAGCCGAAAAGCACAGGTTAAAAGATTAAACTGAAGCTCTTCAGTAAGCTACTTGTACAGGGACAAGAAGGACCTTACAAAATAAGTGTATGTGCACTCCTAGCAGATGTCTATGCCAAGGAATGAAGAGCAATTTACAGATTATACCTAAACCAACTTTAAATGAGGTAGCCTGGGCTTCCAAATCTCAGTAGCACAAAGTTCCCCCAGGCATATTTATCCTGCTGGAATGTAATTTATCTTGACTCAGTACACTCCCAATGAAATAAATGGTGCACCTTGTCAAGCAAAATGGTGGTCACTGTGCAAGGGGCATTACAGCCTTTCCCTCTGTTCACATATTGCCATAACTGTGTTTCGACTAAGATATCACCTCCCTACTGTTTGCCCCATTTGATGGTAAAACTAACCCTGACTACCGTACGCCGAAAGCAGGACAGGTATTAAGAAATAAAAGCAAGTCCCCTTCTAACCATGAAATGCTTGTTCTTTGACCTAGTAATCAGTGCTTAAGAACATGCACATTTCAAAAGCATTAGCACTGAAACATTATCAATCCACCAACATACTTCTGTATACAGCTGTGGGCATGCTCCGGTTAGCTGATGGGGAAGCATTTTCTGTCTAAATGAATTGCTGCTTCTTGAGCTGTCAAATGTATAAAGCATACAAAGCAGCTAGAAACCATCCAATAATAGCATATTATCTCATAAACACAACCTTCATTAGGAGCAACTCAGGAAAGCATTACACTGTGTGCAATTTAAATAGTGACTTTTTTGATAGAATAATAGAGGTTTGTCATATCTATAACATGTAGGTAACAAAGGAGCTTTCAGTCCTAAAATGTCCCTTAGATAATTTAAATGCATATAATTTTTACAGTAACAAATTAAAGCTTGGAGACTTGGAAATCCTGTCTGGTGAACAGGTTTAATAGTTTGTGTAGATGGAGAAGGATTATGTGCCAAGGCAGGAAAGGAGAGGTTGACAGCTTTAACCCACCTTCACATTCTCAGAGTTTTAAAGCTGGTTCTGAGCCAATTCAGGCTTCTGCTTTATGCTATAATGTGTTATTCTCTATTGCCAAGAGTAACTGGAAAGCAGCAGGCAAACCAGTAAGATGGCAGACGGCAAGAGTACGGGCAGAGCAGCCTTTTATGAGAGAACTATCTAATGGATAGGTATTCTCAAGGGAGATTTCTGCTTCTTTCCTGCATTGAAGCAGTAGAGCAGGGTCAAGCATGAAATCAAGCACCAACTGTTGCAGTGGCACTTTGGAAATCAGAATAGGGTTCTTCAGTTTCATCCATAGCTTTTTAACAGAATCACAAAATTATTTCAGTGAAACAATTTAAAAGTCTGATCCTGCTCTCAGATAACTCAGCAGTAATGTTATTGTTCTTCTATATGAGGCAACCAATCAAAATTTTAGGTATTATTTTTCTCTGTTTATCCACCTCCAAAATGGTGTTCACCAAGGAAGAGTTCCCACATGGTCTTCCATGTATACTTCAGTGACTCGCATAAGTTTTCCTCCACAGCCTCAGTTTTCCAACTTCAAAAACCTATAATGATACTTTCCTAGCTCAATAGCACATCAATCCTGAGTACATACACAACTGGGATACACATAAGAAAATTAACCTTTGCCATGTACTATTCACTCACTGGTGCTGAGTACAGAAGCAGAGCATCAATTTCACTAGGCCATTATCATATATTAAACACTAGTTGGTAGTCAGTGCTTCACAGGAAGATGCAAAACACTGCACAGTGAAACAACTGCATCAATCTCAGACTGTTACATGAACAGCTTCAGAAGGCAAATACTTGAAAATGTCCCTGAGAGACAAGAAAACCTTCTTTCTCCCAAAGCTGAAAGTCCAGCCTGAAAAATGTACCACACTACTCTTCCCTGTGTATATGATAGGATCCGTTAGGTTTTAGCCACCACATCTTGAAATGTAAAAAATCCACCTTTTTGCTAAAAAGCAAGTGTGAGAAAGGTTTCAGGATTAAGAAAAATCAGGCTGCTATCTAAAACTGTCTGCAGCTTCTGTGGACCTCCCCGAGCTCAGTCCAAGGGACAGTCATGGAATTGTAGCTGGAGCATCCCGATTTACCCGGGGTGACAGCCTAGCTTATACAGCCCACAGTTAAATCCATGCTAAAGCTTATACTTTATAATCCATGTTATCTTTCTTCATTGTTTTTCTTATATCAGAAAGAAATGCCACTGAACATCCTCACTTTTCAGCATGAAAGCATAATAGTCACATGGAATAATGTTCCATCCTGGGCAAATAGTACACTCACAGCCTTATAACTTGTGAGGCAGTAGGCGGTTCATTCCAGAGGGCAGTACAGGTTGCATGGACTCTCAGTGGGCCATACAACATTGATATCCAAATGTAGGTGGCCCTAAAATCTCAGATCTTATTAATCATCATATTGTTCATAGAAAGTTTTGTTGGGAGTATTTCAAAGGGTCTCTTGAATTTAGTAAATTAAAATTGTTTTCACCCTCTGACACTAGAACAAACAGATTCATGTTACTAAGGAAACCTGTCCGTGCAAGTGCCTAGATAAGAAAACAGCAACAAAAAAATCCCTAAATCCATTGTTAATAAGGTTATTTTCTCTCATAATATTTGTGGCATACGCTAGAAGCACGACTATATTGTTACAAAGGCACTCACTTGGATGACCTACATAACTCATTCATGGCTTTGCTGCTTATGAATCTTTGATACATCTGTCCAAAAGAGATGTCAGTAAAACATTTACACCACACCTTGCTATCCAATGCTCTGTTTTTATGATAAATGCAAGTTGTACCTTAAGTAGCCAGAATTTCAATACATGAGCTTTTCAATACTGACTTAAATTTCTGCCGCTATCTTATAAAAGCAAACTGCAAAATCCTAAAACAGGGACAGAGTATAATAAATCTCAAACATTCCTTAGGCAAATGCATAAGTATGTAATGGGGATCAAAGCTGAATATATAAATCCAAGCTGTGAAAAAGAACGAAATATGCTCAAAGTGACTAAAATCACTGGCAATCTACCTGTCTAATGTCAGACTACCAACCAAAAGATAAAGAAGGCATATAAGTGGGAAAATAATCTTTTCATAATACAGGGGAGAAAAAATTACACCAAAAATCCCCTAAACAAAACCCCACGTGTACAATGTTCTTACTATGCCAGAGCCTATCTATGCATCTATCAATCAATGTATGTATATGGAAATATATACCAAGAACCAACTAAAACACTAACATACACAGATAAAACATCAGTATATATTTACAGCAGAATACTGATATACAACGATGTCCTGTATCTACAGAGACAAAAATAGGTTTGCAGGCAGAGTAAAATATATTTTATTAGGATAAAAGTTGTAATTGATAAAACAATCAAGCATTCATGCACAGAAATTCTTCTTTGGGCAATTAAAGATGGTATAAATTTGCAACTGTATCAGCTGATCTAAAAAAAGGGTAATAATACTACCTAAAAACCTGTTTCACTTGTGTCCTTACGACTTTGTTGCTATAGTAAAATATCATTACCTCTACCTAGACATGTCTAACATTTTTCTTTGATTAAATACAGTTATTGCGATTTGATGTAAACTGCGTTAATTGAACAGTGCCCTCACTCACTTAAATTATTACTCAATTTCTCAACAGAACTCAACAAGAAAAACCTTCTAAGGCATATCCTAATGAAAATCACCTCTTTGTCAGGATACACATAAAGGTTTTGGGCAATTCTTTCAAACAGCTAACAAATCTGTCCACAACTAAAATTATAAACTAAAAATGGAAGAGGAATAACAAAACATAAAAGCTACAGTACAAGAAGGAATAGAAATTTTAAGATGTATAATGAACCTATTTTTAAATAATTGTTAAGTAAAAGTGCTCTTTAGAATATTAATCAGAAGTTTTATCATCTCAGCTGAAAACAGAAATGAAATACCAGGTAACAAAATTTCAGGTTATTAGCAGAATATCATTGCAAACTCAAAGTAAAAACAAGTGGTTCAGTTGCCTGTGTGAATTTAGATGGAGAATATTTTGTATAAATTTTTTTATGTAGAAACAGTTTAGGAACTGACCCTGTAAAAAAACTCTTCTAAATTTGTGAGCTTTGAGTGACTGACTTTCACCTCTGAAGCATTTTGGTCTCATCTAACCACAGCATGCTACAAAAGTGCTTGACATTGAGCAGATTATATTGTATGACATAGTCTTACAATAATCAGCATTTAATTAAAAGTTAAAGGATACAATTGATACAAATAAAGCTCTAGGTTACCTGAAGAATCAAAATGTTTCAAGCGCAGGGTATTATTTTGGCTGTTCTGTCTACTGGATTACTGTTGGATTAATAGATCTCCCAGGAAGAGCATTGTTAAAACAGAATTTTCATGACAGGGAAAGACATTTCAAATACACTTGTTAGTGGAACATGCATAAAGACGCAGCCATCACCAGTAGGTTTTGGATTTGTTGCACGAAAGAAAAGAAGAGCGAAGACATAAAAAAAAGAAACACTGCTCGTTCCTCAGTTCTACAGATAAGGAATGGGGGAGGAAGAGAGTAGGCAGTTTTGAAGAGGGTGTAGGCATGCCAGGAGAAATGATAGAAAAATAAATGGTTTTAGTTTAAAGGGAAAATAAATTGCACAAAAGGTGACGAGCAAGTAGGTAGCCTCAGATAAACTGGAAGTTGAATACATCACAACTTTAGTTAGTGGATGAGGAGAAGAAAGACATGCTGCAGAAGAGTCCTGGGCAGAATTTGACACTAGCAGAACTGGAAACAAAACAAAGCTCTGAGCTGAGGTGTCTGGGACTATCGTTAAGGACATATAATTGTTTGGTTTGTTTTTTCTTTAAGGTGTCATTTCTAACATGACAGCGATACATTCAAATCTAAATCAAAGGCAAACAAATCAGGCTGTTGTGTGCTATAAGCATCATATTGTATGACATATTCACAAAATTGTAAGTGAACCTGAAGTAACAAACTGCCTGTAACATTTTTAACTAGAATGAAATTATGTTTAGTCTCTCAAGATAGGATTAATAACAGCAAATTAATTTATGCTCCCTCTAAACCAGTAGGCAGAGACAAGCATCCAGTATAGTCATGATAATGTCTGACTCACTTGTCTCCAGCGCAATAAATTTAGATGAGGTATCCTCTACGCAAATTGAAAACAGATATCTGATCCAAAACAAAATGATGCTTTATGAAACAATTTGCCGGGCTATGTCAGGCCATACTGAGTAATGCTCCTTGTGCTATAAATTAGCGTGATATGAAATCCATCTAAATCAAAAGCATTCTTTTTTGACCTACACTATGAGATACAAGATTATATAAGTGACAGAATGGGTAATAGGTGTTATAATTGTCCACACTTATTTTGTATTAAAATTCCAATCAGTGGCAGGGTTAGAATCATGTATTCAGTGAATTATTTTGCTTACATATAGGAATGAATCATTATAAAAAAGTAACAACACATGAGCTCTAGAAAGCTCAGAGGCTGACCCTGGTAAAACATGCAGAGTCTCAGCTGAGTGCCTGAATCTGCTGGCTATGCCAAGTAGAGTGAAAATATTGCAGGCACAAGCTCTTGTGACACTTCCTTTAAGTTCTGCTTTCAATGAAACCCAAAATTCTTCAAGAGGCACTCCTGGCACCTTTCTGTCCATCTTTAATATGTTAAGCAAACTTCTTTGATTTTCAGAAGAAAAAGAAACAATATGGGGTCTCAGCTCTTGGCTGAGAGCTGGCGTCTCAGCTTCTCGGCACACTAATGGCCAAGTGGAAAGCTACCAAAGGAAAGTCTCTGTACCGTTCTACACCCTGACATTATTTAGATGAGACTGAAGGACACCAATATGTATGAGCTGGCTACAGTCCCTAGAGGACTGTATATCAAATAAGCCCAACCAAAGTACACTGTCTTTCCCCTCTTCATGCCTCCTGCCTTGAGGATGAGTATAGGAAACAGGATAGCACCTGAGAGGTCACCTTTCCAGTCCTTTCATGAATTCTAGGCATGATCTGCACATTGATTAAAGTCCTGCTGCATTACCTGAGTTCTTTTCCTTCCTAAATTAAATTTGCATTGCATGAAACAATCAAAGCCAATGTGTAGCCCAGTAAGGTTCAGTGCATGCAAGTGTATGAAAAGCAGGTATATCTACCAGAACAAGGAGCATAATAGAAAATCTCATTTTCATACATTACAAAAAAAAAAAAAA
>KZ506058.1:270394-283206 GCA_002844005.1 Limosa lapponica baueri
AAAAAAAAAAAAACACAATAAACAAACAACTCAAAAGTCTGATTTTGCATGCATTGAGCAGTTCCTTCTGCTGAGTGGCACCTTACTTACAGAAGACTCTTACTGATTCTATGGATCTCCCAAGTGAGTAAGGCACCACCATTTACCATTGCGAGTATAGCCGCCTGATCCAAGGTAGAAGAATTAGACTGTAATCTTCCAGCTTTGCAAATCTGGAAAGGGCCATACAGAGCTTCCAGTGATAAAGGCTAGCTTTCAAAGAAACAAGGTGAGAAGCAGCTATGCATTCGGAAACTGAGAAGACTCTCCAGTCACAGCAGCACAGCTTAAGTCCCATTTGAGGAAAACAATCTGGCTTCTCTTGCTGCCCCACCTTAAGTTTATCAGCAGTTCTGACACAGAGAACAGATATCAGTTATGCTGGGACAGGAAGGCAAAATTGTTTGCATTACCCCAAAATATTATACTTGAATCTAGAATCTCCCGAATTCCAACAGGAATTGAACAAAAGCCAGATTTTTTTATGTTAAATGTGCAAACTGTTACCTGCGTTTATAAAAACATGTACTCCTCTCTCCATTCCATTTTAATAGTCATGAAATGGTTGTGAGCACACTGGCACACTGTCTGTTTGTCTTCTTGTACTGAATTGCATGTCCTCAAGCTGCAGAACCGACCTAAAGGCTGAGGACATTGCAGCTTTAATTTCAGCAAAAGTAATTGCCATAAATGTAATTCCAAATTATTCATATGTTACTGCTGTCCATATTATTACATAAGCACATTTCACTAAGGTCAGAGTATTAAAATCACATGATATTGAAAATATAACTAGCATTTCAGACACACAAATGGCTGTCCAGATTCACCCCGAAGGCCCTCAGACCCTGGAATTCATAATCACCGATGGCAGAGTCAAAAAGAACACAAGATATCAACAGAAATACATATGCTACCTCCTTGAGCACTCTCACACCTTCTAAACATTCAAGAGACAGATTACTCAATTCAAAGGTTCCAATGGATGCTGTAATGCTGAAAAGATTTCTCTACCAGGAACTTTTCTACTCTCCTATTGTACCAGCATAAAGTTTTACCACACACAAATGTCTATGGCAACATAATTCACATCTTATAATTATTATTTTACAGTTTTACATTGTTTTATACGTATCACATTATTTGAACATACTTTGGACAGCCTCCTGCAATCAAAGGGGTTTTAATCATAGAATGGTATGTGTTGGAAGGGACCTTTAAAGGCCATCTAGTCCAACACCCCTGCAACGAGCAGGGACATCTGCAACTAGATCAGGTTGCTCAGGGCCCCATCCAACCTGACCTTGAATGTTTCCAGGGATGGGGCACCTACCACCTCTCTGGGCAACCTGTGCCAGTGTTTCACCATCCTCATTGTAAAAAATTTCTTCCTTAGATCTAGTCTGAATCTACCCTCTTTTAGTATTTAATCAAGCATAACAACAGATATCAGCAAGGCATTTCAGGTCTGAAGCATGAAACAACTATCCACCTGTTGTGTTAACTTTATGCTCAAGTATTTTGCTAGTGTAAAACTGAAATTTGTTCGTTTATGTGGATAATGACGGAACAACTTGTGCCTCTGGACTTACATCCTGCAAAGTATGTACTAAAAAAAGGCTTACGTCCCATTTAGCTAGATAGGTTTTGGGTTTTTTTTTTCTTGATCAGTGGCCTGACTTTTTTTTAAATTTAAAGTAAATGGGCATCCACAGTTTTGCAACTGAAATATTGCAACATCACAGGGCATTAGAAATCAAAACTGAAACAGACTATTGGCTTACCATAAATGACAATGAGTGCCTTTGCCCCAGCTGAAAAATGGGCCAAAAAAAAGGTTGCAGAGCAAACAATGAACAGGGTTTTGATCAAATCCTGAGCAAGGTCTCTTGTATTTGACCCATTTTTAATCGAAAAATGTCCTTTAGGCTGTCATATAAAATATAAAATTCTTTAATAAAAGATTACAGCCCTTAACTATAAGCTGAACTATAATAAAACGTACATGGTTTTAATGTGGAGCTTTTAGCATACACTTTGATGTTTTTAAATCACAGATCTTAAGATAGTAGAACATGCAAAGTGAAAATAAGTTCATGGTATGTGATACCATTTTCATACATATTCAGTATTGAAGGAATCACAGTGCTCCTGGGTTGGCTGAAAAATAAGTGCCATCAAGGCAAGCTGTAGCAAGTTAAAGCAATTTAGAATAATAAAAATATTAATTATAACACATGTTGGAAAGGAACAGCACTAATTGCATAGTACACAAACAGGTCTTGTGGTCCAGTGGCTCAGAAAATCTAGAATATATTCATATGGGATTGATTCTTTCTTTCTTTTTCATGGGAAAACACCTAAAGAAGATAGGCAGAGCTGGTACTCAGAAGTCACCAGTTTTTCACATTCAATAACAGATGTCCAATTATAACCAAATCAATCACTATAGCTCTGCACTAGGGTGTAACATATTCAGGTCTAACCTACACCAGGCTGTCATCAGGTATATCTTTAAAGTTTTGCAGTTGCATGGCACTAATGTTGTATCAAGATGTTTACAAGCACTGAGTAAATTCATATTCATATCACTGGAACTCTGGATTTAGATTGGTGTCATGTACAATTTATCTGAAGTAAATGTGAACTGTTTGGCTGGATAGGATGCGGCTGTGCAATCCTGCTTTGTTCCACCACCAGTGATAGCATATGCCTCATTCTGCCGACAAGGAGCTTACTCTGCTGCTTTCTTTCAGGATATTTGAATCCTTACAGTTTGTTTCACTTGCATTTAGCGCTTCTTGAATGTAGGCATTTTATAAAAAGAAAAATTCACCTTGCTCTCCTTTGAAAATAAGCAAAAATCCAATTACAACTGTAAGGTTAAGAACTTCAGGCTATATTATGTCCTTAGCAAATGGGGAAACGGCGATTTTGAGCACGTACATAAGGCATTAGCTCAGTCACACAAATGCAGCACCATTACAGAGGCTCCTATCAAGTAGTTAGGTACCATTATACATCTGCTGCTCAATATTCTTGTTAAAAAACCTTGGCTCTTTCAGAGCTTTGCACATCTGACTTCGTCACAGCACTTGTCCAAAAATGATTGAAATTGAACCTTAATATATATAGGAGAAATCAGAAAAGTTACAGTTATGCTGCGAGCCTAGAACTGTCAGTTCAGAATTTTAATTTTTGACTTATTCAATGCAAGATGAAAGCCGTCTCTTTTTTTTCTGACTGTCTCTCTAACATTGTAAGCAATGACATATACCTAAAGACAGTGACAGCACAGGGCATCATCCTTGACAATTCAACAGATTTGTTACTGCTCTTACACTGGGGAAATTTCTACTTAAGTGAATTTATCAAAACAACTGTATTTATAATCTGAAAAAAGGTCTAGAGTTTTTTTTGTATTTTTATGTTTTTAATAACCTTGACTCCTACAAACAATAAACTGGCATATTCCCATTGATGAAGTTATCAACATAACATATATATTTACCTCAAGTTCACAAGTAATTTGATCCCACAAGGACATTCCAATACACCCTATGAGACTTCTTGGTGAACTTAAATTTCCAGAAAACAAAGCAAAACACGTTACTGACACATCCAATTTAATCTGTAGGTTACCAGGGGGGAAACAGGAAGGAAAAAAAAAAAAAAAAAAAAAAAAAAAAAAAAAAAAGAAAGAAAGAAAGAAGTTTCAGAGAAGCCTCAGCTGTCCTTTAGTATCTTCTATGGAAAACATTCAAAATTATTTTTTATTTTATACAGTATTTTCGCATCTATCACTGTGTTTGAAAATGTTTGAGACAGCTGCTGATCTCAACTGAATATTTCACAGAAGCTAAAAATCAAAGCATAGTATCAAAGAATTTTGAGTAACATACTCATTCACGTATGTTCATTGGAAGGAAGGATCATTGCCTCTCTGAAACTGGAATGTCTAAAAAAAATATGGGTATTCCAGCATCTGCCTATAGCACACCTTGTGTGATTAACTCCATAGATAGTGCTTTTACTACTCTAAGAGAATACAAATAAAATTTTAAAAAATTTAAAAAAATATTTTCATTGACTTATAATGTGCACAAACAGGGTTTCCCACTGTGAACTTTGTACTGATACTTCTTTGTGGGTTGCCAGGTATCAGTTTACAGTCAGCATGAAAAAATCAAAGCATTTAATTTCCACCATGCTGCCCTAACTAATTTTTCAGTCTTTATAAATACCAGTACCATCTCGTCTGTAATTCAAACCCCAAGCCCGGGTACTGCCTTTAATGTGGATCTTTCCCTAGTCCTCATACCATTGAGTTAATTTAATCTCATTCCAACTTCCTACACAAATTTTCTAAAGGGAAGGCTTTCTGGTATGTCCAAACAGATGAAATTAGCACCTTGGCTTTGTATCTAATGTATTTCAATCTTGTCTTGTCAGCCTTGACCTCCTCCATTGTTCACCACAGAAATCCACTCAAAATGCTGCACAAAAAGTCAATTTTCCTCATTAATAGCATGTACCCTGTCAACTCTGTTTTCCTTCAATGGCTTTCTTTTTTCTCTGATTTAAATAAAAAATTGTCTTCCTATATCACTGGTTCCCATGTGCGCTACTTAGGCGTCACCCTCTTATTTTCCCCACCAGTTCTACATCTGTTGAATTTTCAAAGATCTTTCTATAGTCTCCTCTTGAGACCATCTTTTATAGTTGGAAACAGTTGCAGATTTCCTAGAACCACTCCACTATCTTCTTCCTCTTCTCCAAATTTTACCAGAACAGTGCTAGACCATGAAGCTTATAAAACTTTTGTTCGAGGCAAGGAGCAGATGGGATGCAAACACTAAACGTATCACAAACTTTTGCTTCTTGCTATATGAAGGATTTTTAATTGTATGTTTAATCTTATTCCAGACAGTGGACACATGGACAGAAGAACATACATGCCTTAACAAAAATCATCAACCTGTGAATAGTTATAATTTCATTATAATTTCAACTTCAAACTTTTTGTCATTTAAAAATCTTAAAGTCACATTAGCCCATTTTTTCTGGACTCTTCTCTTTTTTCCACATATTTTCCATTCAAAACAGAAATAAGTCCCTGTCATTTTCAGTTGAAAACATACACAGACAAGTATGAATTTCAAATTCTTAGATGACTCAAAAAGGGCCACACGGCACCAGAATTTCTGACAACTCTCAGTAAACCACTTACGTTGGTTATCGTCAAAATCTCTTTCAGAGAGATTTTCAGTACCTTTTCATGAGACCTTCAATTAGGATACCCCAAGATGTTTAAATGACAAATATATTGAGGCCCTGGGCTTTTCCGCATCAGCAGTTAGTTTTTATCTTCTCTATTATTCATAGGCTCAACCTTTCTACAGACTTCATTCTGTACTTTAAAAGCCAGCTTCATTTTTTTATATCATTGGTTTCATAGTTACTGGTTATCTTAAAATAATTCCTCAGACAATTCTCACCTCATTTGGAAACGCACACAAAATCCCCTTATTTCCCCCCACCACAACTTCTTATGACAGTAAAACTTTTCAAAACTAAAGAATACTTTTATTTTAAGTAGCCCTACACACTTTTTTTACTTAAGCTCGCTTTTACTTACTCTTTCCTTTTTACTTTAGTGTTACCACTATGCTTATACCCAATTCACCACTCTTCGCTTTTACCTCATGTACTGTTTCTTAGAAAAGCATAAAATGCCAGAGCATTGCAATTTCTCATGCATGTTGGAACCACTTAAATATGCAACTTAGTTTGTTGTATGCAATGTTGAGATATCTGTATCAAAAACTGTATTCTCTCATTAATAAATGTCTGATGAGGTTCGGCTTGTCATTTAGCACCATAATAGTCATTGCTCAAATTGTACTTTGCAGTGGGAAATTAAAACTGAAAAATGACCCCAAGTAAAAATGTTGATGTTCAGATAATTAACATTTTAGTAGTTCCCTTTTGAAAATGCCCTGTGACTCTTCTGCAGATGTCCTCAAGAGCTTTATACAGCCTCACTTAAGGGAACATGTAATTAGGCAGGATTTAAAAGGTCCCACTGGCCACTTGAAGCTCTGTGTTAGCTTCAAAAAGAAACCAAAGCCATTTACACTGTATTGTTTAGTTTTGTGACTAAGATTTCCTAATATTTAACAGAGGTGCTGGAAATCCAAAGAAGCTTTAAACAACCAGGGAACAATGTAAAGCCAGAAGTGAAAATATTTAAAGAGAAGTAAAGAGGATTTCAAATCCATTTTACACAGCTGCATCTGCTGTGACAGTTTATTAAGCTTCAAGGCAAGGGATTTCTTTTTCCTTGCTGAAATATTTACCATAAGCTAAATAGAATTGTCACAGTGTCTCAAGTCACTGCTGTAGAAAGCTGAACATTAGCATTCCCAAGTGAGAACATTACTTGATTCATTCACCGAGTGGAAGGGTGAGCAAAATCAGATCAAAATGGAAGCCAATGTGCAATATTCAGACCTGTGGAGGGAACTGAAAATGGGAGAAAAGCTGGAGGGAGGAAGTAATAGGCTTTGTGCACTGGTGGATAGAAAACAGCTGAGAATTTGCCATTTTTTGAACAGCTTCCAGCTTCTGATGGTGTACCAAGCAGAAAACACTTACATTTGAACCTTCCTTTTTGCAGCAGAAGCTGCACAAATTCATGAAGGTTTGAAAGGAGTTATGGTTTCTCTCTGAGGAAGCAGCCGCCTTTGCTCAGGAGAGCGATGTGTAAAATGATGACCTGGGGTTTGTTTGCTTTTTTCTGAAACTATTGACATAAGGTAAGATCCTTTAAGCTGTACCATTCACAAGTGATGTACACAAAGCCCTTCACCTCCCAGCTAGGCTACCATTGGAAACATCTCTCTCAAAACCACCTGCCAACTGCAACAAGCTAGATCTGCTATTACCAAGCCTCCAAGAGACATCTTTCTTCCAGCTAAATCCTTCTTTACTAAATCCTTGTTCAATTTGCAGTTGTGTGAAATAAGAGAGTCACTGGTGCACATAATACCAAAAAAAGGCTTGGTCATTCAAACTGGACATTTACTTCAGCGGGTCAATTCCAACACTAAATTAACCATGACAGTGCCTGTTTTTATTTTGTATGTGAACAGAGCAGCTATGTGAGGTAAAGCAGAGGAGAGACTGACGGGAAAACACACACAAACAAGAGGCAAATCCTGACTGCTTGACTCCTGCAAACACTTCTGCAGAAGTCAACAGAACTACCTTTGTGAATCAGGCACACAAGATGTGACCCCTTGCTTTTCCCCCTTGATATTTAGAGAGAAATCATTGCACTGTGTGTGTGCCACCCAGCTAGACCCTGGAATAAAAGATATTGACCTTCAAGAGCTTGTTCCTAATTAAAGTTACCCATTTGAAATCACACAAGTAGTTCTGGCACCTTTGGTCATTCATGGATATTAACTGTTACCTGAAAAAGCACTGAAACACGGTCTGCAGTTGAATGTTCTTTAAAGTTCTGCTCTTTTTAAATAAGGAAGGATTTGCCCACAATACTGTTAGTTTTCTTTCAAGTCCTCTGAAGATATTTTCAACATTTTGTTTTATAATTATCGATACTAAAACTGAGATAGTAAACAATTATGACGTTGCTAGGAAATTTTGACATTAAACATTGCATTAGAAGTCAAAGGTTCCATGATAGGCTGTCCCATCTCTAAGAAGTTGTTGCATATGGCCAAGGAAACTGAAAAATAACCTGTGTCACAACAACTTAGCCCTAATTTTGTTGTCACATACTGTATTTCTAGAAAATAAGTTGTTCCGGAAGCTAATCAAGCATAAGTTTCTGTGTGCTCTTCTTACAACAGTAAGTGCAGGTCCCTCCGAAATTTTCAATCTTCATCAACACAGGACATTCAATTTCTTACTAAAGGCTGAGCTAAGTTCAAACGTTTAACAGAGTTTCACTTTTTAATATGACTTTTTCCTTCAGGAAAAGAGTGGGGGGCTGAAGTATGGGGATCATCAACAGGAATAATTTTTTCCAACCAGTTATGACTTTCATGAAACTTATGGATTTAGTATCTCTGAGTCTTGTCAAAATTTGCGTGAGCAGGGAAGGGAGAAGCTCAGCAGTAGCAGATATGGGACATACCAGGCTTCAGAATATATTTGAAAATCAAAACTAAATTAATAAAATGAAAGAAGGTTAATCTTCCAAAAAGAATATTGGCATGATTTAGACTGGAAAGGAAGAAAGAATATCAAAAGGTTAATGTGTGAAAAGAAAGGCCTTTCCCTTCTGAAAACAAATAGCAGGGGGACAGTGGGTGTCCCTAGAATACGACACCCATCCAAAGAACAATAACTCATTTTCACCCCCAGCATGACCAGCATTGAAAAGCTCTCATGTGGCCCATTTTCATTGAAAACTTCATTGATTTTTTTTGTATTTACATAGTAATGGAAAGGATATTCACTGGTCACGAGAGGAAGAACTAAGAAATCATATTCAATGACAGAGGGTGGAATAATTGCCTAATTAAGTCATAACTGCAGGAAATTAGGCAAATTCATGAAATATGCATTGGTAATGGATCACTATATTTTCCAGGCTTCTACTCTGCTGTTTTCATCTGCAATATGCATGCTAAAGGGGGAGGAGAGAGGCGGGAGGAGAAAGTAGAGTAGGAGAGCACGAGGGAGGAAGGTCTGTTTGCTGCATCTGCTTTGCAACTTAAAATAAAAGATTAAAATAGATTTTAAAAACAAGTTTCAACTGGTTAATGTCACATGAGGGATATTTTCATTATATACTTCTGATGTTTAAAACTAGTATTTTTCATATATACCTCTAAATATAAAGGTTTATACTTACATGTATTATAAAAGTGCAGGGGATCTAATGCAGCTCTGATATAAAAAACTGAGGTACATCAGTGTCGCGCTTGACCCATTCACTGAATTCTATGCAGTTAGGAAGTCTGACTACAAACCTGACCACATTTACTCCATGTGTGTCTTTCAGATGCTGAAATACAGGTCCATGATGCTGGGGAAAACTGTTTTCAGACATTCTCCCTCTACATTCTGGGGCCCTGTTACTCTGTAGCGTAACCTTCCTGGACATTCTAAATTATTCTTTGCTTTTCATGGCACACTGACATCTGGGAAGCATGTCATTCAGTCTCACAAGGCCTATACAGCGAAAGAATCACGAAACAAATGCCTGAATACCAACCTTTAGCCTGTTGGAGAAGTTTTGAAGTATTATTCTCCTTATTAAAACTCTGTTACGTTGTCAAGAACTGTAGAAGAAAGAAAAACTAAAAATTTTCTGGAAAAGAATGATTAGGAGGGTCCCACACTGAAGTCCCACTAACAAGACAAGATGATAGCAAAGTCGTAGCAGAAACTTCTGAATGGGAAACGACGAGGAGTAAGGTGCCAAGAATGAAGTCTCTTCATATCTAAGAAGTTTATTTTGTATTTAATACAATGCCCTTGACACAGTATGAATTGATAATACACCACAGTTAATAAAAAGCGGGAAGCACTAACACCAGGGCTCAAGAAACTGTCCCTGGATACTGTGACACTGTTGGGATAGAGTCACGATGCTGCAAGTCCTTTTCACATGTAACACAACAGTGATGCACACCGAGTAAATTTTCACTTATTTACCCTCAGCAATACCGCAGAACATCAAACACAGAACTGATCTTGAAATAACCAGGATATTTACTTGGAGTGCATAAAGCAAGTATCCTTATAGCAGACTTCTAGTAGCTTTTCACCTCTAGTACATCCTAATTTCATTTCCTTCATTTTTGTAAATTATCAAACTAGCTAAACTTAAAGCCATTCTACCCAGGAAAATAAGCAGTTAACTCCAAATACGATTCATTTAACTCAGATGCTAGTTTTATTAAAGTGAGTTCAGTAAACCAGCAAGTTGGGAGAGATCTTTGCGGCAGACCTCAGCTTAATCTCTGAGGTCCTTCAGAATGGGGATCCTTATAAATACATCTTTCAGCACATCCATCCAACCAAGTACATCTCCAAATAGTAAAGAACAGTGCAAACCTAGGCCTTTTCAGGGATGGAACCTTCATTTAAGAATATTGATACCACAAGGACCACAGAAATGCATCACAACAGCAGGCTTCAAAGAAATACTCTAGCATGTTTTTCATTTGGTCCACTTCAAGCTTTTAACCAACTTCAGTTCTTCTTCCATGCCCCAGTCCTTGGGTTGCAACTCAAGTAAAGGACATAGCAATCACGTGGAAGGCCTGCGTGTTAAACATACTACTGGGTTCCATTTTGATGGGTTCATTTTACAAGTGTACAGGCACTGAAGTTTTTATTAAACCTTTCCCCTGTTGTTGTTTGAGTTTATGCATGAAGCCACCGTAAAGAGATATTTTTAGCCTTGTGAAGTGTTTTCCCCTTCTCTGTTAATTATCAAGTATCTGACTGATTGCTTATGATTGATGACTGATGGGGAGAAGGTTCAGCAGGTGTTAATGGTTTGGTTAATGTGAGTGGCACAGAGGAAGGAAGTGGCCCAGAATTCCATCAAACTATGCTTGCTGCTGTTGCCTGTAAATGGTTTTCTCCATGACAGTGCGTGTGTGAATTTGTATTATGAACTGAAAATGGAAATTTCTGTAAGGTGTTATTACTAGAAAGAGTATTATCAAAGGAGCATGATTATTTCTGAGCTTTGCTTATGGAAATTGTTGTTTACTTAAACTTTCAAGTGACGCAGAAGGTATAGTCAAGTGAAAAAGAACTTCAAGTGGAATAATCAAACAAAATACTACAAACTGAATTCAGCATCGGGAAAAATATCTTGCAATGTAATCTAAAACCTATCCCAATAACTTCATATGATTATGAAGAGAAATTCATTTACATGAAGTACTTAAATAATTTTTGAAGTTAGTAATCAAACAGGAAGTCATCTTAAGAGAACAATGACTTCCTCAGACACAGTGAATGAAGCTAAGTTATTTAAATACAAAAAAAAACCCCACAAATGTAAAACTGATTTCTAATTAACTAAAACACAGACCCACCTTTCTGGTGTCTTCTGTTTTGGTGGACTCTGTGCTCTTGCGGTTATTTTTATATATTCATAAGCATTACTCCCCATCTTATGTTTAGTTAGCTCTTCTTAGAGGATTACCCTGAAGGGAGTAGGCTGGTGTTTCTGCCTACATAGCACTTCAGTGAAAGAAATCAGGATATATAAAAAAAATCTTTTGATAAAACTGGGGTTTATGTAATCTCATGTAATCCGTTACATACATGGGATGTACACAACTGAAGTGACTAACCCACTTAACAGAAGTTTTTGTGCATATAAACTTGTAGAGTAAGGATATGAAAGAGATGGCCTGAAAATTTATTATCATTTTTTAGTTTCATTTATATATTCTACAATAGTGTTTTGTGCTTTTTTTAGTTCCAAAAGGGGGAAAATCCTGGAAAAAATAAAAACCTCAGTCCAACAGAAAATCCATACAATTTTTTTAGAATACTTATGAAAAAATCTTAATAAATAAATAAATGTGAAAGAGGAGACAGCTTTGGGCTAAATTAATGTTTAAACATTAATCAAAAAAGTAGCTAAGATATAGACATTCTTTCAAAACCACAGTTTCAAAGTGAAAAATTAAAAGGGTATGAAGTATATACAGTTATATATAAATATATACTTCTGAGTATAGCTAGCAGTGAATCCTTTTCTATGGAAATAATAAAACCTTTTTTTTTTTAATACAAGACATTTTACAGGTAAATACAAGGATATGTGTATTACCCAAAATTATGAACCAAGTCAGAAAAATCAAGCTAGCGGTGTTGCTTAATGCTAAAATGTGCACTTATATTCATTTTGAAACAGGGATTATACAAATGTGTATTTGTAAATCAAAATAAGTTTGATGCAATCATCTCCTATGAACTATTAAATAGGATGACAACCTCTGAATGTCCTGTACCCATTTCATTACCACAAATGTCACTGAAATTCATAAAAACCTACTTCAGAACCTTTTGAAATTTTAGCCAGTTTTCTATGATAAATGAATTCCAAACTCAAAGTTTGAATCCTGTTAATCTAACACTAGGAAAAAAGAGTTTCCCAAATTAAGTACAAAACAAAATCTTTTGCGTTTACAAAAGGTACAGTAATTGTGTACATGATGGTTATAATATAATTTCTTTTTGGTTTTAGAAATGTGAATTTCAACCTGTAGAAGCATGAAGTACCACATGCTGCTCACATCAAGAACCATTTAGATAATAGTTTTATCAAAAGAAACTCCTGGATTTTAAAAGCAGTTAAGAATTTTAGGTGTAAAATTCCTGTCGAGTTTCAACAGGATTTTCTAGCTTTTGTAAAATCCTATCCTCTTCTCTACCACATTGGCAAGTTTGTTTGTTTTTGTTTTTTTTAAATCTGTTGGATGAAACTGATTCTTTTTGCTTTTGAGATAGAACAATGAAGTCATCTTAGGCACAAGGAGAAACCTTGCTTCTTTGAGATTCTGAACTCTTCATGTTGAGGTTTGGGCTGGACTAGCCACTGAGATGAATGACAGATGCTCTCCCCCACCACTCTCTCCAAGGAGAGCTGGGGGGGGGCAGGGGGAAGGGAGAGAGAAAGAGACTTATGTTCTACCAACTGAGCTAGCTAGTTCTGTAGGAAAAAAATTATTTTAGCTAAATAAAATTTGTGAAGGCTTTTACTC
>KZ506058.1:283216-299203 GCA_002844005.1 Limosa lapponica baueri
AGAGACTTATGTTCTACCAACTGAGCTAGCTAGTTCTGTAGGAAAAAAATTATTTTAGCTAAATAAAATTTGTGAAGGCTTTTACTCTAAGTAGGAACAGCAAGTTTGATATATATCCTTTACCAGACTTCAATATGTTCAATTTGAAAATCCACGTCAGTTACTTCAAGGAAATTAGTAGACAAAATAGGGCTTTTTACAGTGATGTTTAAAAAAAAAAAGATAAGAAATTTGAGATAGATGAATAAGAGAGCTTTTGAGTAAATCAAAGGTTCAAAAACTGAATTTCCTCCAACTCAACTAAACAAATACCCCCAAAGCAAGATTCTTGTTGGTTTCAGTAGCAACTGGGTACAGCTTCAATACTTGTAACAAAACTCAACAATGAATGTGAAGGAAATACGGAAACTACCAAAAACCCCAGGCATATTGATGGTCTTGGCAATAAAGTTGCTGAGGTCAAGAATTCAGAAACACAGGAATCTACAGTAAGAGCACAGCTGTTTGTGCTGCATCCCAAACAGCTCAGGGCATGCATTTCTAGATTACATTTTTCTCTAAAGAGAAATTTTACAACTTCTTCCTAAAGTGGCTGTCAGAAATGATGATTTCCTGACAGTGATATGTGACCATCACAAATAGTGCTTTCTGAAGGCAGTACTTCTAGTTACTATGTACCACATCAAGAATGGCAGGTTTATAGAGGATAACATTGGGAACTACCATACTTAAATATTGTGATACAAACCACAAACTTCCCTTCTTCAGGTTTGAACAGGTGCTTTTTGTACATACTCCAAAGAAAAAATAGTCTGCAATGGACATGCATATCTGTAATATAAATACACACACAGAGGTATATGCACACACCAATACACATATCTGGAATGCATCAGTAGGATGTTATTTCCCCAGCTTGTCAAACTGTGTCACAATGACTTTCTTACTTCATTTAGACAAATTTTTTAAAATTTTTCAAAATTTTAAAAATCATTTATGCTTTTAGTATTGTTACTTATTTGTAAGAGGCTGATTAAAAAGCCAGAAATCTCTGTAACCAGTCTCTGAAAAATAGCTTTTTATGTAAGGATATTTCAAGTACCATTATGGGAGTTTCCATCCTTTCTTTGCAAATTATCAGTTTTATTCCACAACTACTCTCTTTGTGGGCTTGACTGTTTGGGGAAATTGGCTTCATGACAATAATTTCCAATAAACAATCTAGTCTTGTACGGCTCTGGTATGAGCCCTCAGTAATGAAAGAAGACATTTCTTATGGAAGGAAAAAGGACAAATACAGAGGAAAAAGAAAGTTACCCTTTCTAAGTTCTAAGGCTAGAGTATTTTATAGTGTTTAATTCACTGAAAAATGTTTATACTTATTCTTTAAAAAGAAAACCACCACATTTTAATAAGGGAAAATTACAAGATTTGTTTATTATTATTATTACAGCCAATGGATTACTAAATCTTTCTGGCAACCACATAATCTACTATCCAACGCACTATTCAGCAAGCCAGTAGCGTATTGCCTTTTTAAAGACATGCTAGAGACTGCAAAAAATAGCAGTCAAGAGCAAGAGTGTTACTCACAGGAGGTAAATGAGCTATATGTGCACAGCCTGAAAGAATGAAGCAAAAATTTAGTAAAAAGCTTTGAAGTATTGTCAGATGAAAGAAGAAAAAGCATTAAGGTTAATGGTATAAATAGATGGAGAATAAATTATGAGTAAACCGGACTACCTAGGATTCTTAAAAGTGTCCAAATTGTTTAAATGAAAGTGCCTAAGTTACACTGTATTTCCAGTGTTACTAGCATAGCCACAATATGCTTAAATACATTAAAAGGATGTCCTTATTTTATGTATTCATCCTTAAAAATCAGATTTATAAAGTAATGCAAATCCAAAATAACCTTTGTTTTTTCAGTCTCTCCCTATTCTTGGGGGATTTTTGTTTTTTTGCTCTTGAAATTAAGTCTGTAGATAACATTTATTGCTTTTAGGTGAATTGAAGAGTTGTTACCTCAACCAGAAAAGTGGAAAATTGATTAACAATGCAATGTTATCAACCTCAGACCATCATCGTTACCATTTCTGATGACCCCGGTAAGTCTGACATTACATGTCATCATTAGAACATTTATCTGGTCTGCCTAGCATTTAGGATTTACATTAATCAAGGACCTGCTAAAGCTAGACTTTAGAATTCAGTCCACCAAAATCATCCTTAAAGATGTTTCTTTCTAGTCCCCCATCATTACTGCTTGGTTTATGCCTCGAAGTATGAGGTGGTTTAGCCCTAATTAATTTTATCCCATCTAACATAACTGCACATGTTCTTATTACACATATGGACATCTAATCCCACTAAGCTCTTTACCTTCTTGATATCTCATGGCAATAATTTCCATAAACTAATCATATATTGGGTAGAAAAATATTTCCTTTTAATCTCTGTCACCTCTCTCTACACAATCATCCCTTAACCTCCCACAGTCCCATAACCAATCTTCTGCCCCTCAGAAATCCATTGCTTGGCATTCAGACCCCCACCAAGTCATCTGATAAGCCTCACTGTCTCTGGCTACTGTTTCTTCTAATTGACTGAGCTCTGACTTCAGTGAAGACATTGAGCAGTTTCCTTTTCCAATGCAGTTCACCTCTAACGTTTTCATAGTATCTAAATTAATTGGCCCTCTGTGTTCCCCAAAGTAGTCACATTTTCCATTTGCTGATTTTGTGTCACCATGTGCACCGTCAACTGATCACCTTTTCATATGCCTAACACCAGTTGTTACTATATTTCTCTTTCATCTATCCTTCTCAGTAACCCAGCCCAAAATGATTTTGTGACTTCACCCACGTATAATGTGTTTCTTTGATTCCTTCTCCAGAAACTGATATTCCCCTACCCAGGCTTTTTATTTATCCCATAATTTCCTGTGTTTGTCTTTTCCTGTCTTCACCTAAAGATTTTTCAAATAAACTTTTCCGAACTTTTTGGTAAGGTATTATATTTGAATAACAGGTTGTCACCAAACTCTGAACCTTCCTGAAGAAGGACAGCAAAGGAAAAACAAAGCTGATACAATGCCCAGAGAGCTGCTCATTGATTTTACCGAGATTACCAAAGTATTGGAAAGTAGAAGCTGGAAGAACTTCCTGCTTAGTGCACAACAGTCCCAGTTAGGGTTAGTAGAGGATTAAGTTTCTAGTTTTTTCTGATTTCCATCCAGTATAAATATTCATTTATGTGGGAAAGGAAAAGAACCAATCCTCACATCACTATTAGTGATCCAAACCAGACTCAACATTGAATGGGTCCAAAATTATTCTGTTAAAACTCCAAGTGCCAGGCCTACAGCTCCAGCTGACAAAACCCTTTCCTCTGCCCTGACAGTATTATGTATACACCCGGCCTCTTTGCCTTCAAGAACAGACTTCATTTTTTCTATTGTCCTCTTCCTGTTTCAAATGATCAGTCTTGGTAATTAAAACTGAACCATAGCACTCAGTACACGTTACTGGAAAAGAAGATGCCTGTGGCAAGAAATGAGATCAAGAGAAAGCAGTAAGATCAAGTATGAATAACGTGAAGGTGATTAGAGATTCCAAGAACAGTAGAGCATAAAAGGAAGACCTAAATCATTCTGTCTTTCAAGAACCCAAGTCACAACAGACAACTATGGGCAGAGAGCAGCACAGACTAACCACATACAATTCTCTAACATTCATTGCTTCAAAATATTGTGGACAGAAACAAACCATCGAGGTCTTTATGCGTCATTCATACACAACTTATTTCTTCTCTACTTTCATTAGGAATTATTTTTAGGTATTATTTACAGCATGTGAGTCTTCTTTTTTTAAAATAAATTTTAGATTATGCTTTTTAAAAATTGACATTACCTCTGATGGCAAGATGCTAATTTAAAAGAGAAATCTAGTTTCTTTTGTCATCTAATTTGTAAGGATGACACATCAAGTTAGTAATTTTTAAATGACACTTGACTGAAATACCATATTATAGGCGCATTTTAATTAAATAATTTATGTGCAAATGGGGCCTATATAAGTAGACCAAAAGTTATGAGTATAATCACATCTATGTTCCCTTGATATAGACACATTATCCTAGCAAATATTTTCACACACATCCCTGAAATGCTAATTTTTTTTCCTTTTTACACACATGCTTGATGACTATTTTTGCCAAGAAATCTGCAGGTTAAATTAAGAAAACACTGTAACAGAATTACCTTTCTAATTTTAAAGATTTCATTCTGCCTTCAGGACAAGTGAACAAATAAGAAACACGTTTAATAAATAGAGAGTATAATTTACTTTGGTTAATTTAACAAAATCCCCAAGGACCATGATGTTCTGTATAACCAACAGGTAAATCTTCTGTGAGCCACAGTAAAATATTTTGCATCAACAAAGCTGGACCCCATAATCAAATAATGGATTAACTGAGATATATTTAAAAATCTATGTGCACAGTATTATTAGCTATGGATAGTCTTTTCTGAGCTGTGTAGGCTTTAATATGACCTCATCTGGCCACTTATTAAAATGTAATTCTCTGTCTTGTCACAATTGTCTGTGTGTCAGTTATAGGATTTAATTACATCTGAATAGTAGCCAAAGAAATATTTTTTCTTAACTGAACAAGTTAAAGGGTTTTTTTATTTATTTTTAAGCAGAATTTATGCTTTGGATCTGTAATAAGAGAGCTCATCTTTGTACGTGAGCATATCAAATCTGGCTTAAGAAAGATATTGTGACTATTACTATGCACCTTGGGAGTGTTAAAGGTATAGTATTTCACAAGTGACATAATGGTTACTAAGCTGTACCTTGTGAATAGTATCAGGGTAGCATTAAAAAGCCAAAGTATGGAACCACTCAGCATTGCTGATCCTTGTACCAGATACTGATTCTTTTTAACTTTAATTCAAAACTGAAAGTTCAAGCTATGATAACCTGCCCTGTTCAGTACAATGGAAATAACCTTCAGGAAGCATCACACAAGAAAAGAAAAGGAAATCTGTCATTCTTAGAAAAGAAAATTCAAGCCTTATCCTTCCTGCATGTAACGGATATGATCAGTTGTTCAAATGTAGACTCTAAATTACTTACTAAAAATATCCATGAAAATCACAAAATCATACCTATAGGTAAGATTAAAGCTGCAAAAACAGCCAGTATGTGAAACATCTAGAGTCATCTTTGTGTACAAACCTGTTTTGTTGTGAGCGTCTCCAGCATGGGAATTATGGGCCAAATGCAAACACTCTCCTTACTAGAAACTATTATGTCTGCAGCAACATGCTATGTATAATGTATATAATACGCATACATATGATTTCTGCAGAACGTACCTTAAAAGCTACACTTACTTTCCTGATTATCACCAAAATATTCCTGTCAATTTGAAAAGTATCACTGATGACAAATCCTCCCAAAACAGCCTAGACAGCCACTTAAATTTTTATTTCATTTTCTCTTTGCGAAGTAGTATATACAACTTAAACATTTTTTTCTACAGTAGTTTCTATAATATAAAGCTCATTGCAAAGATAAATCATTAACTCCAGCAGTTCCTAACATTCTTCAAAGCAACCTGGAATATTAAAATGCTCTGTCCCTCATGATATCAAGTTTTCAGATTTATCATTGCCATAGATGCACAGGCTCTGTAAGTTACAGATACATTCACTGAGGAGAAGGAAACAGCCCCTTTCCAGGGGACTGGTTTCTTTTTGAGAGGATAAGCCACTTACGACAGAGACAGTTCTTTGTATTTGAAGAAAAACAAAACCCAGTAGCTTACAAAATGAGATTTTAGGATAATTTGCCATGGTCCATCCAAGAAGCCAAGGTCATTAACAAAACACATCATTAAGCTTTTATGAAAGAAGCTACTACTGAGCTTCCTTCACTGAGTTATTGTCTATATAACCACAGTTTATTCCCCTAGTTTACAGATTCTAAAGAAAAAATTCGTCAGCAGAGATAGGAAAAAACCCCAATGCAATCCAAACCCAAAACCAGGCTTAAACTCATAGCTCCTCATAAATGTGATAAATAAATTGTGTGTCTCTTCCTTCTTGACCAACCTGATTTTTAACTTATAAGAAAATCTATTCAGACCATCCTTTTTTTTTTTTACTGTTTTCATGTAAAACTAAAACTGCACTATTCAGCATATGAAACTCTGTCATTAATATACTGCTCCATCATAAAATGAATATTATTAAAAATCTCTAAAAAACTCTTAAATGTTAACATTGCAGAGGCTAGAATAAACAGATAATGACTGTAAGGGTTTCTTTTTCTTCCATGGAATTAACACGTAAAACACCTCAAAAATATTTCAGATATCTAAAAGACCGAAGGTACGTAATTCTGCATAATTATTTCGATGTTGATTTTAGTTTAGCTTCAGCTAAGAATTCCATGCAGAGATCAAAACACTGAAGTGTACCATCTATTAAATTATAGAACAAAAATTCTGCAATTTTAGTCTTTTCGTGTAGGCCCATCAACACCCATGGCACTAACCATAGAATGTAATACTACGGAATTAAGTGATGGCCAAAGCAGATAAGTTTTTTATGGGCCACTTTTAAATTTTTGATGGACTGTACTGATCTTAAATGATATCGTATATTTTAAAGGGCTGTCAGTTGTTTGACATAAACATAAATATTGCTATAGCAACAGACTAACAAGAACTACAGTCTAGTCTTTAAAAACAATAAATTAGTTTTAAACATAAAGTTAAAACATGGCAGTTTGTAGTAGCTCAGTTTCAAAACAATAAACCATCTGCCTCATTAAATCATCAAGGGCACTCATCCTTTCCTTCCTCTTGGCTAAATCTGTTCTTCTCAAAACTGTTGAGCTGTAGCCAGGCCTAATTCACCATCCTTTCAAGAGCTGTTCCTCCTTTGAATAGCTAAGCATCATCAGCTGGCTCACGCACTTACTAATTGCCACCCTTCCCTTGTAGCTCGAATAGGGAATTTATTTATTAGTTTCATACTCAGGAAGGTGAATACCATATGTAGGGAGTAGCAGGTAAAAGTGGTGAATACTCTAATTGCCCCCACTTACCTTCCCCTGCCGGAAAGTATGTGTCTTCACAAGAAATAAGAAATACTATCAGTGATTCTTTGTCCTAACAGAGACTAGCAAACATCTCCCCTCAAGAAATATATCTTTCCAGTTAGATCAATCAAAACACTGCTAATATTCCCTTATGAAAACTCCAGCAAACATATACAAACATCTCACCTTATAGACAGCAATCTGTTTTTTTGTTAACCAGAAGCAGATCTGCCACACAATCAAGATCTTACTGGAGAATGAAGACATGAACCACACAAGTATTTGATAGAAAAATTCAAAATATATCAGATTTTTTTTCCTGCAACAGAATGAGACGAATTACACTGCAGCACGTGGCCTACAGTAGGAGTCAAACAAGTGCCATTGTGGTAAATCCTATCCAGAAGCCGTCAACAGAATAAAAAGTAGCTAAGTCTTTATATCAATACCATCAAAATAACAAAAGACAGAAGAACAATTACCAGTGCCACTAGGATAAACACGTAACAATTCTCAGAGGCATCCAGAAAACGTTTAGAAGAGAGTTGTGCAGGGACAAAATGTGCAGCGAGCCTATGGATTTTGTGGAGAACAACCTAATTTCATGCAAATCCCACAGAACTTTTCTGGAAAGAGCTGTAAAAGTCACATGGTTCACGCTTTCTCTGACAGCAGACACTATTTTCCTTGTATGTTCATGACAGATATGTGACTAATACCTGGTTAAAAACTTCCAAACCCAGCAATTCCATTATCTCATTCGACAATCTGCACCAGTGCATAACTATTATGTTCGTGCATAACTATGGACAAACATGTACTGGGATGATCTCCTCAAAGTTGAATAAAGCAAGCAGCTTAATCTAGACAGTTTTGTTTACACATGCAAATATGACGTTTTCTATTCCTTCAATAACATAATATTGATGATGTAGGCTCAGTTTGTAATTCACTCTAAACCCTATATTCTGAGGAATTATTGCCTGGTTATTCCTATCTAACCATAACAGTTGTCAGCAGGATGCAATACAAAAGGGAGAAAAACAGAGGGGAAAAAAAAAAAAAACCAACAAAACTTGTTCAGCCAAATTTTCTTGTTCTAACCCCAGAAAGAAATAACTACAGCCCTACCAGGATTGGCATCATGAGCAAATAGGAGAAGAGTGCTTTCAATGCCAACACAGGAGTCATTAATAAAATACTGAAGGGAACTGGAATCAGGATAAATCCTGCCCTACACAATGCACACCTCCAATCTCACAGTGCACCACTCAAAAACTAACTTTAGAATTTTTTTTTTAATCTTTTTTTTTTTAATAAGCAAAATGCTGTTTAAGTATTTCCCCTAGCTCAGAGAGAGCATATATTTTTAAGGAATTAATCAATATTCTTCCTCGATCCTTCAGGCTGCAGAAAAGTACTACTGGAAATCCTGGTCTCTTTTGAAGATTGTGAGCACTGCCATTGACTTGGAGCATGGTCTTTATTCTAAATGTTTTATCCCAAATAGTGCTATTTTAATCAGAAAGTGTAGTGAACTATTTTATTCCAGAGGAGTTCATCTTCCTTTGGACCCTCCCTTCCCTCCCTGTACCCATTTATAATAACTGTTGTGCCATTTTGTTACATAGTAGCCCTTCCCTCCTGATAATTCGGTTCCTTTTTTCATGACAGTAATAGATGCATCTGATAAGTCATAGAAAAGTAAACTTGACAACATTTGTTACTTTCAACTCAATTTCTAATCTGTTTCTACATTGACTCTTTTGCTCCAGTTAACAAAAAAATGATGTCTCTGAGCTCATATCAATTTTAATATTTACAACCTGTCAAAATGATTCACGTTCCTCACTGAAGTCTTAGCTCAGGTGTTTCATTGATCAGGTCCCAAATCCCTTTCTTTAATATGAGCCTTAAATCAATCTCTTAGAGCTGGCAACATCCCTCACAGAAGGTAACAAAGACATTTTTAGTACAGATAAAAGCAAAGGACTTAACTCTTATTTAGCTAAGCATTGATCAATGACAACACTCTCTTGAAGTTTCAAGAAGCCTTATATAAACAATCAGCTTGCACTAAGAGGAAATGCTGTGATGGAAGGTCTTTTTTGTTCAGCATCAGTGTCAGGTTCTGTCTTCCCTTACGAGCGTGGGTGCAGAAGGGCCTCCCTGCCCCAGCTGGAGCTCCCCTGAGCACTCCCGAGGGTGAGACCTCAGTGCCACACAGATTCACCGAGCCTGTTGACTCTTCCCCATCTCTGTGCTCCCAGTTTGCTGACAGAAGAGGCAAAGGCAAGTGCAAGTTCCCAATCCCTCTCCATGGGAAAAATCTAAGTGGTGCTGGATGGGGCTGCTCAGATTCAGAAATTAAATGTTCCTCCAGAAATCAAATAACATGTTGGGTTGGTGAATACACAGAAAATTTCATGCAAGTGATTTAAAATAAGTAAATAATCTTTAAAACCTGTCTGCAAACCCAAGCACCATAGTAGTGCATTGCCTTCTTACAGTTTTATGTTCCATTTCGAACTGTGAAAGACCAAAGCTGAAGACTGAAAACACAACTCTCCAGTCCTGAGGGATTCTGCCAGTCCTGAGACATGCAGCCCTGCAGAAGTGCTAGATGTTATGCGTAGCAGTGATCTCAATGAGAAATACGAGAGAAAAATGTGATTTTATGTTTCCATTAATCAATTTGCTCCTTACATTCAGCCTTATTTTATTAACTTAACCAGATAAACACACACACATGTCTCATTAAGTTCAGAATGAAGGCCAGTCAGCAAAATCTTGCAATTCATCAGGTAAGGTCTTCCATATTGAAATGACCTCAGAGGTTTTATAGGCTCTTAAGTATCACAGCTGCATTAAATATCCTCAAACACTTAAATCTTATCCTTCAGACAATACAGTTAGGCCAATTTCACATTTAATTTCTCACTCTTATAAAGTTTGACTTTTACACCTCAGCATACCTTAAAAATTGAAGACATTCTCTGCAATAATAAAATAACTTCTTTCAAGGATATGAGAGATAATTTGATGATCATTCTTTAAAGCAGGAGGTTAAACCTTTTTACTGTGAAGTTGATGGCATAAATTATATCAATATATAAATGCTCTACAGCAGCTTTAATATCATTTTGTAACACTGACTTCTCCCAGTTGGTCTGAAACTATGATGAGGTAAATCTCAAGGTCAGAATTTCATAGTAGCATCTGTCTCCTCTTTTTAGTCGTTACCAAGGAAGAACCTTCAGATTGATTGTTACAATAGTAATTTAAGGGTTAGGCTTAGTTTGAGGTCATATCCAGTAATTTTTGGTTTATTTTAGTAAAATGTATCTTTATGGTGTTAAGAATAATGACTTCCAGGTTCCAGACTGTGAAGGACAAGGATCCATTTGAGTTTCACACTTAAATGTCATGCAGTATGTGCTTATGCTGCTGCTTTTCTTTTTATCCTAGCTTTATTTTTTTTTCAACAAAACCCATATATTTTCTTGTTTAGTAGATATAAAACAAGAAGAGTGATAAAATCTGTTTTGCAAACACATCTGGGTGAGTGTGCTTTTGCTCCTCTGGATAATTCTTTCAATACAGCTACCCCCATGAAAAAGTTGCTCACGTGGGTGTGCAGTGAGTTATTGTTAATGCATGATTTCAAGATCTGGGGACTGAAGAAGTTGGCACCAAGTGGCCTGAGACTTGTAATAAAATGGTGGAAGCTGGTGATACAAAGGCAGAGCAAAGGCAACCCGGATTGATTAATAGAGTCCTGAATTTGCAGCTGTTACAGCAGACACATTTCTTCTGGCTTCCTGCAGTTCTTAATCAAGCTAAGCATCAGCAAGAGGCACATTTGCAAAAGCATCCTAAAAATGTGAATAGATAAAATGATGCACTTGTGTTTTTATACATGCACTGGTAACTATCTTTTAGTAACTAGGGAACTGCATACCCACTCCCTGTATGATTGCATAGATACTGTTTAGACATCTCCTGTGGAGATTTGTTGTCTGGTAATACAGATTTTTACCATTTCCCAGAAGTCTTACTAAAAAAAAATAATCATGAAATGATTGTTCTATATTCTCTTGCTGTCACTCTTTTTCCATTTTCCCCACCCCCTGAGCTGTTCACCACTATAAAAGAGATAGTTACAAGTTTCAGAAGTGTATAAAAGTGGCTGAAAGTTGAAAATGTCCTTTCCTTACCTTTCTTTGATTGAAAAATGTTTGAGTTTTGTTTTTCTAAACTGGAAATCAAAACTGCTCCCTTGATGTGTTTTTTTATGACATGTTTCACCCCCAGAGCAAACACTGACACTGCTAGGAACAGGGGCTTGTAATGGGAATAGTAACAGACCTCTAAACTGCAGCACTGCTATCAGGTATGATTACAATTGGTTTAGGTTTGAACTGGGAGCTCCCATCGTCCATCTATCTATAAACTTTAAGAGTAGTACCATGTTTACAAAGATGGTGAAAAGATAAATTCAAGTTGCTGTGCAAAATATCAGGCAACAATATAGCTATAATCTTAAAACAAAGCCTGACAGAAGCAGCGTATCAGATCCTGGTGTAAAAAAAGCATCAATGATAATTACAATGAAGCAGCTTCACAAGCATCAACATACTCAGAAACATGGAGCAGCACTTGATCATGGGATATTAAAAAAGAATAAAAGGAAGAAAAAAAGGATAAAAGGGAAGGTTTCTATTTGGCTTTAGGTGTCACAAGTCTTCAAAACTCTTCAGCATTTTAAAATTCTCATATTAACTAAGGATACAGCTTTAACAAAAGAAAGCCGGACTAACGTTCCATCACAAGATTGGGATGTGTATTTTAACACCCTTTACTACTAAAGCACAGTGGATGTTTGCTGAGAAACTTATGTAAGTAATAATTTATGCTTTATGACAATATTAAGGATTTTCCCAAAATATAAGTTATTATAGAAAGACCAAATGTATATAGTTATCATTCTCACACTTAAGCTGTGTATAATGAAGCAAAGACCTTGCTTTGATGGACCAAAATCCATACCAGTTTATTCTACATGACAGAATACTTGCAGCTATGAAATCTTAGTGAGAGGAGAAAAACAAACAAAACCAAACACAGACATTTTTCCTGAACAGCTAAGAATACATAGAATTAAACGTTGGCCCTTAAAATGAGACCAAAGCCAGAACTGCATTTAAAGCATTTTGGGGGTCTGCTTTGCACTCAATAATTAAAAAGGATTCTTACCTTTCATAAATGTTGAATTCTTCCCACAACACAAAGCACCTCTTTAGATGATTTAACATATGAATAAAGGTATTAGAATAACTCAAAAATGTATTTGTCAGCAATAAAATATTAAAATGTAGAACAGTATTTCTTGCTACCAACTTTTACTGAAACTTCACTAGCTAAAATATAGGTGTAGCAGTGAAATACAATCCTCTCTTCATTCAAAATGCCATTTAAATTCACCTGTTCTGTAAAGCTCATGTCTGCTCAACTCACTGGTAGGAATTCACAGCACATTCATTGCAATAATTCACACTAAGTGCAGGGAAAAAAAAAAGAGAACTAAAAAAATCTGCTCTAACCATCATCTTTCAGGATTTTTGGGGAACGTTTCCCGAGTATTTAGAAGCTTCAATTCCTTTCTGATTTACTATATGTGTATGGGAGGGGGGAAGAAAGAACAAGGTCACTAACAAGCAGCTGGACAACATCTAAACTAAAAAACATACATACATTTCATTTTGGTCTCTTGAGGAAACCAGTACTGTTTTCATGAGAATTACCTACTAATGTAACCACACAAAACACTAGTGTTGTTGCACCAGTTTTCACTACCTGCTGTTACACAGGCAGTGCCATTAACTAATAAAAAATAAAACTTCACTGCTTTATTGCGGTCAGAAATTTTTTTTTTTACAGAAAAAATAATAGGTGTATGTACAGTATGCATAGGCAACACTAACTGCTTAATTCTTTTCCTTTAATCCCATTACACTAATAACATTCATCACTGATTCTAGTCAAATTCAAATCACAAGTACCTTACAATACTAATTTATAGTCTCAAGTGCTCTCTGAAATCCTCCAGTGAATAATCTTTACTGTTCTGGTTAGCAAAAGGTAAAAGACAGATTTTAGTTACGTACAGGAACTGTGAAATTATTTCATTTTTCCATTAGGGAAGCGTCTTACATTAGAGCTTTTATGACTGAACTTCCGTTTGTTTCTGTCTTAAAAATAGAATTAAGTGAACAAACTACTCTTTTTAAAGCACTATTAAAGGCTATTTCCAGAGAATAAATTAATTATATACCTGCATACAACACAACATGCACATGTTCCAAGCTCTTTGACACATAAGTTGTGCTTTAAAATTTTTGTCACCCAACTAAAGTGACAGCTCAGGAGATTTCACAATAACCACTGGACATACCACCTTTTCATCTTCTCCAGGATTGGCAGGGGAATTTACAAAACTATTTATGAATAGCAAATACTTTTGCTTTTAGCATGCACAAGTTTGCACCAAATGTCAGGCCTCTCATGCTTTTGAGGGAAAAACACCTTCAGGCTATTTGGCAAAAATCACACCTCCAAGTTCCAACTCAAATGATGTAAAATAGATACTAGAAAGTCCCTTCCAAACGGAACCATTCTATGATTCTATGATCCTGTTGCATTACCTAATTTCCAACAGTATAGTTTTCAGGGATGAAAACTATAAATATTTAATAGTAGTTATAGAATTCTAAATATTTAGTATATATCTGCCAGATGTCATTGCATTCCTCCTTGGACTTAGAAGAAAAGGTCTTCATTTTGATCACAAAATATCAAATAAGAGTTTCCTGAAAACATTTTCTACTCTGTTCTGAAGTGGAAGTATGTCTGACTGGTACATGGAGTTCTTCACATACCAGAGAGAACTTCTTACAGATGCTCCAGAGTGGTTACATCTACCACTATTCTCAGGAGCCATCATCATCTGTTTAATAGCTAGAACACATCAGAAGAAAGGAAAGTGGTAAGAAATGCATGGAGGGGGCTGTTGGGACCTCCAGTCTTCTAAGCCTCTCTCCCAGCCTAAAATAAAAAGAAATTCTTCTTTAT
Organism: Limosa lapponica baueri; assembly: GCA_002844005.1. Lineage (NCBI taxonomy): Eukaryota > Metazoa > Chordata > Aves > Charadriiformes > Scolopacidae > Limosa > Limosa lapponica. The sequence continues at coordinate 297,466 of KZ506058.1, forward strand.
TGTTGGCGTTAGAAAAGCTGATTTCTCTTTTAGCAGAGACTCTCATAGGATCCCATTTCAGGGCACAGTATTCTGAACTTCACTTTTAATAAGGTTTAGATTGTCCCACTGTAATAGGGAGGCAATCCCTGACGTGCCCACTCAAGGTTAGAATTTCAAAAATCTTCATTAAAAAAATTTGCTGTTTTACCATACTGATTCATGGTACATTGCCTTTACTAATTAAATTAATAGCTACATTTGCTTACTAAAGAGATTAACTTCTGCATTGCCCTCACTGGACAGGCTAGTTGCTAGGCAGCTCTCACTGGAGGTTTGGCACTACGTTCTTATCTCTGAGGACAAAGGCTGCTACGCATCTTTCACTAGGAGAATGAATGCTACACTGCTCTCACTAAGAGCATTCATCTCCGTCTTTATATCTCAATTGCTCTCTTTTAATTATTTTAATCACTTGGTGCATTCTAGTGTTGCAAGCCTATTTAATCTAGAGTATATTTTGACTCGTATGCTATAGAATTGCTTCCATTTTTTCCTCCCTTGTCAGTTTACAACCTCAAAATTTATTCCAAGTCACATGTGAAGGTCTTGCACACCAGAGCATGCCACGTCTGCTGCTGCAGTAATATTCAGTCTGATATTTAAGCCCTTCTCAATATTTTTCTATCCACTGAACTGTTCATTGTCAAATATTTGTTTACTTTGTTCATTTTATTCCACACTTCAGTTCATATCTAGGAAGTCATACCTTCTATTAACAGCCTCATTGTGCCAAATTCCTAGTCAATACAAACAGCACAGCTCCCATGACTTTGCTGAGAATACAATTTATGCCACCAACACACAGGTCTCCTTTCCTACCGAGCAGCTGGACCTCCACGTATCCAGATACTAACTCCATTTGCAGTACCCAGATGATTTCCAAATAATAAGATGCCAATGTTGCTTTCTCATTGACAATCTGGCCTATTTTCCCTAGGGACTAGATCCATGTACAGCCCACATTCTTGTGCAGCAGCTGGGAAAAATCAGCTTACCTCCACAGATCTCAACAAAGCTGAAGACACAGCTCCTAATCTTTATAACAAACCAACCTAAAACTAACAACAAGTAAAATCCTCAGGTTTAAGCTGCAACTGAAATTCATTCCTGGACTAACTCTATCACATATTCTTAATAAAATAACACTGAGCTTAAAAGTGAGAGGTGTACCAGTGTCATTCAGAACATGCTTTCAGTGGCTCTACTTATAAAGTGACACAGCCATTACTGAGGGGGAAAAAAAACCATGCAGCTGAAAAACATAGTCCTTTCTCCAGTTAACTTGTAAGTTATACAAAGATTTATTTTAAAATTTATTCTTAAATTGGTTTGCAATTTTGTATAATTATCTCATGCAAATTTACACCAACCTGGATTTTGTTATTTTGCTTTTTGTCACTCAGCTCATTCTATCCATTTCTGAGTAGTCACTATCCTCTAGATGTTACTCATGTAATATAATTATTCCAGAAAGCACCATTTGACTGGATGGCCCAAACTCTAGAGAGACTGAGACAAAAAACCTGAATAATTAATAAAATATCTGTACGAATTCAAATTCCCTTGTCCGATAAAGAAATATTATAATTCATATTCTTTGTAATGAGTATGTGAGCAGAGTCAAGGTGAAACATTTTTGTAAATCATTTGCCTCTCCTTTTGCCCAGTTGTGAGAATAGGCAAGGTTTCCTGCAAT
>KZ506058.1:307756-328609 GCA_002844005.1 Limosa lapponica baueri
GTAGCCATGAAAATCAAGAGGTTTGTAGGAACTGAGTATTGTTGACAATACTAAGTAGGATTGGCTTTAACAAATGCATGCCACCTTCAGACTTAGAGTTTTTAAAAAAAAAAAAAAAAAAAAAAAAAAACCTGAACAGATCCTAGGGTCTTTACAACTGCAATACAAAGGCTCAGATCTGGTTATCGAATGTCTTGAGCACATTCGATTGACATCGAATGTCTGTGTTGGGCATGTATCACACTGAGTTCCCAATGTAATAAAGAGAAAGAGAGAAAGCATGAGGAAAAGGAAGGCAGGGAGAGGGGGTGTGTGAGAGGTGACATATCTATGGTCATTTCAGATCTTCGTTGGTATGAAGTTTTGATGGTGCCAGCCTCTCCACTGCTTACAAGGCAAGCCTAAGGTATAAGAGATTAGGCATCTCAAGTAGATGAGATAAATCCAGTCTTAACTACACATTCAAACAAAATTTACCAGTCCTTGCCATTGCTTCTCATGTGCACTGGAAATGCCCTGGCTGTGCTTTGGGTTTCCCTCTAAAAACTTATTTTCCCATGACCTCACACTCAAGAGACTGCCAATCTCACCTGGCTTCTATCTACGGGACAGAGGTAAAAAGGAAAAAAGAAAAGACAAAGAGGAAAAACTGCTCTACTATTTCACAAAATTAATTTTAGAAAAGAACTGTGTCAGCAATATGAAGCTAGTAAGAAGAGCACTTTTAATTCCTGAAGACTTTAGCAGGGGCTGCTAACACTTGCCCTTCACAATTCAGAACTCAAACTTCTCAAGACCTAGAATAACTCTGTAGCCTATTAGTAAGCTAAATATACCCAAGGAACAAACATGTATAATATATCAGTCTTTTGTCAGAGATAACAGCCTGCCCTGCTTTGATATGAACAGCACAGAGATCAGTTGTGAAGAATTTAAAACAGCCGAATTCAGCAAGAGCATTCTCTATTAGGATGTTTTTATTATTTTTATCTTTTATTCAAGGTACTATCACAAAATAGAAAAAACAGTAGCACCAGACAAGAACTATTCAAAATGGAAACTTAAACATTGCTGATATAGATGGATATTTAATATTAGTATAGACCTATCAAGTTAGTATTAGTCAGAGGTGCACTGGACAACAATTTAACAGAAAAGGCAAATAAATAAAACTACTATTGTTATAGATCCTAGCCAGTTTTGATATAAAAAACAAATTTAAACCACCAAAATTCAGTCCAGATATATAGATACTAGGCGTCTAGTAAGAAAAACAAAACAAACCAGAAATTGAATGTTGAGTAACTGCAAAACCAATCAACCATTCCAAACTCCATAGCTTTTTCTCCACATATGGCTTGCTTTAAACTTGCTTAATGTACATAATTATGTCCCAATGCATATAGCTGCACTCAATAATAATTCCAGAAGGAAAAGAAAGCGAAGGAAGAATTGTGCTTCTAATAAAGCTTCTCTGTTTTCTTAAAGCCTTATTTTAGACAGGTATGTAAAACTGCAGCCAAACTAAATGACCATCTCTAATAATCTGCTTAGAGCAAGACTCATTCAAATCCACATAACATATTGACGAAAGCTATTGCTGAATAGGTCATTCAATTCACAGGACCTTTCAACCCCATTGAAAATTTCAGAGGGAAAGAAAACAGAAAACATCAAAGTCTTTGTATTTAGTATATAGGCCTTTTTGCCAGTTCAAGTTTAAGACCTTTTTAAAAATGCACTGTCAGCAGCATAGCTTTTAAAGGTAAAATGAGGCCTTTAAAGCAGGTATCCCACTGTGTATTCTACCACTGTGCTGCCTGTGGAGTGTAAAAAACAAGGGCAAAGATGGGACTGAAAGTCTCAAACACTCTCTTACAATGGCTTTCATCTTCTCTTCCAAATCTGTAACCTTTGAAGACAGAAGGAAATGCAGTTAATGCGTTTACAAATAGGCTGGAACCTGCTAAGTTTTTAAAGGAAACTCACAAAGGGCACAAATGTCCACTGGAATCTCATTACATTATTTAAAGAGCTGACAGCTCCCCAGTTTGACCTCTCTTTTGAATTTCATCTGTTTGAAAAGTTCATGCACTTTCTCAGATTCTTTTAATGATTCGTCACTTCTCTCTCTCAAAATGAGAACAATTAAAAATATCATCGATATATGATAATACCAGAAGGAAGCCTGTGACAAGTTACAAATCCATCCTTACCCGTCATCTTTTGCAGAAAACACTGAAAATTTGGTTGACAAAATATCCATCACCTTGCATGTTTATCAATAGTCTTTTATAAATGCTAAGTAAGCAAGAAAAAAACAAAGCCCAGTGGTCCGGAACTCATGAGTAACTCTGAAACAAGTCAATATGCACAAATGCTAGAAGAAAACATACTTTGTGAAGATGACTGTAGATGTAATCGTTGAACACACCCTGAAAATAGTCAAACAAACATTAGACTCCGAAAGGCTGCAAATAATAAGCAGCATACAGTAGCCTGGCCGCTTTCTTTAAGAAACACTCTACAGAAATAAAAAAGGGGCAGTAGCAGGAACATAGCTTCAGAAACAAATATAATTTTGTATTATCATATACCCCACTGAATGTGATGTACAAATACAGTTTAAATAAAAGTCCATAAAAATATTTTGCTATCTGCTTCAAGTCTCATTTTTCTATTCAAGGGTATAAAAATCTGTACATTAACCTTTTTTTTATATAATCTCTGATTTTTTCATTGCTTAATTTTCAACATGACTACTTAATTATAGATTTTTCAATTTCTTTATAGAATCTCAATAGGACAGTTCTGATCACCAACAGTGAAACAGAAGTTTGCTTGCCATAATTCTACTGTTTTAAGACTCATATTCTGGCAATATTAAAACCCACAACTGTCTTATTGTCTTTTAAATAATACACCAAACACTTCAGTAGAAATATTTCCTTTTATCTAATCTAGTAGCAGAAAGGTCAATGGTAAGACACCTGTGTAACTGAAAACATTTCTGTGGGAACTTGATATATCCTCCATTTCATACTTCATGCAATGTAGTTCCTCATAAAGCCTCTCTAATTCTTGCCAAAAAGTATCCATTTTCTACACTTCATTTTATCTATGACTACTGTAGCAACAGATAACGGCTAGATAATAGATAATGTCAGAATGATTCAGAGTAACATATCCAAATCTGTTTTACCTAGCAATATACAAAAGTGCCACAATATGTCAGTTGTGGCTGAAATTAGAGATTATAGTTCACAGAACATCTAATATGTTTTTGTGCTATAGAACTGGATCCACATGGTACCTACAAATAAAATTTATGAGAAATCATACTTTTCCATCAGTCTAGTTGTTACTGTTTCTAAGTCCCCGTTCATCCTCACAAAATTATGATCCCACTATATGTTAATCCTCCTTTCCAATCCTGCATGGTCCTTAACAAATGCATCTCAACCTGCACCCATCAGGACATAGAAATTCATTCGCACACATGTGCTGTCAATCATATTAGTAGAGTTTGAGCATTTCCATTTCACTAATGTGCACAGAAGTGATCACACAAAGAAAAAAGCCAAGTCTTTGTAGGTCACCTGTAGCAATATTTCGTTGGGAAAAGGAATGGCAGACAGAGGAAATGCTGCTGAGCCCTGGAATTCTTAAAGGGCTGCTAATTAATTCCGGACTTCATAAACACCAACATTATGACTTCCACTCTTAAGATATTAATAATAATTTCATCCAGTGACAAAAATTCAAAACCAAATAAATATTCCCTAAGGAGAAAGGAAAAAACCTAAGTTTTTTGCAATCCCTCTGTTACTGAGCTCTAAACTGTGTCTTGGAAATGTCATCTCTGTGCCACCACAGTTTGAACCACAAGGAAGCTTCCATCAAAGCAGAAAGATGTCAAGATCCAGATTCATATTTGTTCTAAGAAATGATGGTAGTACTGTGAGAATTTCTACCTCTTATTGCTGACTTTCAACCCATTATTTGTCTCTGAATTTTTCTGTACTACAGCTGGTTTTTGACAGTTTCAAACTGATTGCAGTAGCAATTCTTAATTTAGTAGTTTGAGCTAGTTGTAAATTCATCTAGCTTTAGTTTCTGATGATCTGTAGCCTAATCTAAAGTTAAAATGTGGTACAATATTATTTGAGAATACCAAGAATCTCTATTACCTTTAAAAGCACTCTGAAAAGTTAACCTAAAGACCAGATATTCATTTATAGTATGTTTTATTTATGATCTTGAGTTTACAAAATCTTTGCTATAGGGAACTGTACAACCTAACAATGGTACTTTTGTCAGGAGTGATCTGGGGAAAACTCTGGCTGAACTGCGGAAAGGGTTATGACATACATATCCTACAAACAGCCACCAGACTGGCAAAGGATAGCAATTCAGCTTCTAGAGTCTAAAAAAGCCACAAATTCTTGTAGGTGCTCTCAGTGACTATCAAAAGCACAGAAAAAGAATGCAAATAATGACTGCAGTTTTTAAGCTCAGACATCTAATCTTTTCAATTAAAACAACTCTTCTGGGCTCCCAACATTACTACCCAAGTTTGGCCCACAAATTCTTATTTCTTACCCCACAGAAAGCATTCCAATTAAAAAAAAAAAAAATTATTGCTCCATTCAGGTGACACCAAGTGATTTCAAGTAAAACAAACCTCAATATCTAATCCACATCAATAACTCACTGGTTGTATCATTCGGCTTTGTTGGAAGAGACATAAATTTGGGTTCTTGTTCTGGCTATTTGGATCCACTCCTGACATTTGGGGCAGGGTAGATTCTCTCTAAGTTTGTTCTAATTAATGAATTGTTATGCAAGATGTAAGATTTACAGTTTTGCAAAATACATATGTCAAAAGAAAGTTCCATAAGACGGCCAAATTCATCCAACAGCTCACTTCCTGGATGAAGTTCATTTCTCCATACCGCTCTCAGTCTTGTCCCTGCAAGCATGATCCCATTGCCTTATTCATTGCAATATTTATGGAGCCAGTTCAGCTTGCTAAATCAGCAGAACACTATTCACAGGGCTTTTTTTTTCCCCTCTAGGTTGTATTTCAAATTTTTCATTAGAGTTCGTACAAGGTAAAGAAAATTTTTTGCGTTAGCTTTCATTATCTTTAGAGATGTTACAAATTATTAGGAATAACTTAGCAAAGAAAATTTGATTATACATTTTAAATATTTCTTTCAACAAATGATTTCTAGTATTATTGCCTCAGTTCTCTTGATTTCTGACTATGAAAAATCTGTATTGTACTTTGAATACAAACACTGATCTCACAATACACTTCTTAGTATGAACTCTTCCTACATTTTTTCACATTGAAACCAAAAGAATAAGGGAAACCAGAAGTAATGGTCAGAAAAGCGAGATGGCACAGTCAGACAAGATCACCCTTTTCCCTGTTTAGAAGGGATCAGAGGAGATTAAAACACCAACAATGCATGAAGAAAGCTGAGACTGCCTTCATCAATGTGTTTTTGGGACTGGCACCCTGTGCTTTCAAGGACCAAAGCCATAAGAGCTAATCAAAATGGCATCTGTTCAGTGGTATTAGATACTTGCAGCTAAATTAGGATAAATTTATTAAGAACTGATTGTTTTGTATGTGTAAGAGTTAAGAACTAATCATTGGCAATGCGCATTGTCAATCCAGAAAATAGCCAAGCCTGATGTTTGAAACTGCACTGATCTTTCTTTCAAACATTCCTGTCCCAGCCAGCCCCGATCTCCAGCTGACATACAGACTTGGGTATATGCAGTTGCAACAGAAGGGACTGCGGGAGTAAACTGCTGTCTGGTCGTCCTTAAAGAACCCCCAGGAGGCCAACTGCTCAATGGTGAGCAGTACCATAGCTTCCCTCTAGTTACTGGTCTGATTCCACAAAGCACAGATGAAAGCACAGGAGCAGCTACAAATCAGTGCAATTACTCTGCAGCTAGAAAGAAGACAGCAAACACCTAAGTATTAAACGGACAGCATGAGACTTGGTAAGTCTGCATTTGTCTATTACAAACAAAAATCTTTGCAACTATATGTGAAAGCTCTAGCAACCTTCAGTACTACAACTAGTGCTTTACCACTGAATTGGACTAAAGGGTCCCGTAATATTCGTGTAAAAAGGTGGCAGTCACAATACAACGTTTGCCTGTCTTTATCCTTGAGGATCTGTAACAATTTAGGTATATGTGTACAAATATACATATATATACCTGTATATATATTTTAACTAGTGATTAAACAAAATTGCTTTCCATAGCAATAATATCTGTACTTGGATTGGAAGTGATGCAAGTTTCAAAACTCCTGTTAGTTCATAGGGCCATGGTTTCACCACTGGGACTTCCCAAAATGCATTTTGCTGTTAGTAGATCCCATTAAATCTGCTGACTACATATGTACATTGTTTTATTATTCAGTCTCAGTATTCTGCTGTGCATTATAAACCCTGCAGTATTAGTCAGAAATGATTACAGAGGAACCACGGCAACATACAAATAAAATATGAAAGAAGAAATATTTTTATTTTAATTTTTATATTAAAGTCAAATTAACTTGAATATCATTGTGGTTTATAGGTTAATAAAATACAAGGAAAATTAATTACAATCAGAAATAAATATTTATAACACAAGCACCACGATAACAACAACAAATGAAAAAGCCTCTTAGTGGAAGTGCTTGCCCTAAAGGGCAAGAGATATGCCAACCTAATAACCTCACCAGGGGTTATGAAAAATTTGCACATTGCCTGACAGCCTAAGGTAAAGTCTTATGGTAGCTCTTCAAGTGGATAAAAGGGAAAATGGAATGCATTGCAAAGAGGTACCGTTTATCTAAATCAATGGAGACATTTCCTACTGCATTGACCTTCACTGCATCTTGAGGAGCATAAAAAGCATTAAGGAACATTTTAAAAACACCCAGGGGTTTTCTTTATCTAGGCTTTCTCCCTGATCAAATAAACTGGAACTCTTTATTATAGATATTTCCCATATTTCAAGTTAATGTACATTTCTCTACAGCACAGCCACCTAAATAATCTTAACGCTTCACGAGGGCCCTGACAGTCTCCCAGAAATGTCATATTCCTCCCTTGATGAACATCCTTCAGAACAATAGGTTTGCAATGTCCCTTTGCACTGACACTAACCAAAATGATTCCCCTTAAGATGACCAGGATAAAGCAAGGGAATGGAAGGACCGATGTTTAACATCAACAAAAGTACTAAAGAGTGGAAAACCATGAGGTTGTGTAAACTGATATTATATACGTGGTAGAGTTCACCTACATCTGTTCTCTTATTCCAGTGTTTATGAGAAATAATACTACTGACAGAAGGGCCATCCTTGTCACCTGAGACAGCAGACTAAATGGTTCAGTCCTAGGTATTTCCTCATGAAGACACAAAAGTAAATCAGGCAACAAAAACGTCACCAGCTAAGCCTATTAGCAGACCTTCAGTAAGCTAAAATGGGCCTGGTTTTGAGCCTATATGTCACTTTAGCACAACTGAATCACTGTCCATTCTATTAATCCCTATTTATAGAGGTTTTCATGATCAGAGACCAATATGTAGACATGAAATATAAAGATACACTGCACTTACAGTCTTTATAGAGCTTTCTTCTCTCAACTGTCTAATATTATTCCTCGTGAACTATGTTTTCACACCAGGAGAAAATGGTAAAAGCAAGCTTTGCATGTAGACTGTAATAGTATTTCGCCCATAGTGCTCTTTTTATCTCTAGGATTTAAAGAGCTCTACCAATTTAGCAAGTCTTAAGTAAATAAGACAATGATAAACCCACTTCTTATTCCTACTTATGGCAACCTTAGAGCATTGTGATAAGCAGTGGCTCCTGACTATATGAGGTATATTCATTTCTAAAAATTAGCTTCAATCTCCGCACTCTGTCCAGTAATAGAATGCATTTGCATTGGGAAATATTTGTAAGTAAGATGAAATACAGAATAAAGAAAACAAAAGGTTGAATTTAACCAAATTCTTTATCCATGTTCTCTCTTTTTTTAGCCACTCCTCACTTTTGCCATTATAACATTCTGTTTGCATCTGACTGTTTTTTCCATACTTCCTTTTTCTTTCTTCATAAGCTCTAATTTTTACCTAGCTAGATGTCTATTTCCATTTCCTATAAATTTTTCCAATTTTCTCAACAAATGTGTATTTTATTTTGAGCAGAAAACTGGCCAAAAGTCTAAAATTAAATTGACACCTTTCCTATAAATAAGCCTTTCATTTAATACCATGGGAGTGATATCATATCAAAAGTAAATTTTGTCAAGAATAGACGTGTGAATTCCAAGCTCTTTATATTCTTTTCATACATAAATTATCAAACTTACATGCATGCTTTACAGTTTCAGGTTTAATACCTCTGAGTTTACGAGTTTCTGCGTACCATTAGTAACTTCTGCACTGTGTAATACTTATTTTAGTTCTGTGTAGTTTTTCTTCACTATTCAGACATTTTTCCTTATTACACTTCCAAAGCAGCAGATTTATTTCTGCAAAGTATACATGTTTTTCTGCTTAATAAGTAAACTGCAGAGAGCAATTATAATTATCACTCAGATCACAAGATTATTCCATAAAGCTTGACAACAGCACAGAACAGTGGCAGAAAAAACCACAGTTAACATTTTTTAAAAGCCACTGATCAGAATATCAGAAATATATCGCCTTAAGATTTGTCATGGGAATTCACGTTTTATATCCTTAACTAACAAAACAGCTGCTTTTAAAATTCAGGGTAAAGAACTGTGTGCCTTGCCTGCCTATTTCATTGAGTCCTCTGCATCTTGTCTTTAAATCCAACGTACAGAGGAGTTCTTGGGTTTTATCCTCTCCTCTTCTCAAAATTAATGAGTCATATAAAGCACCTGACACTAGTAATCATTCCTTTATATTTAAAATATATGTAGCTAGAACAAATGTATGACTTGCTTGGCCACGTTCCATAGCTGGGCTACTGTACCTGAGCAGCTCTGCAGCACTCCACCTTTTGTACATATTGCATGCTTTAAAGCTGTCTAGTGTAGCAGATAAATCTGGGCAATCACGTATTTTGTAATGATTTCTCCTGACATTCTCAATTACATTTTGGAGAGCCTTGCGTACAACACTTCCAGCAGTTCCCTCAACCGATAGCATAAATTCTGTTAAACTGCAACCAAGTGCTGTGGAAGATTTATTTGCTGAGCAGTTAACTCTGGTTACACCATAAAAAGCAGGAAGTGAAATCACATCAAATTTCACTGGCAGTAATTAATTTGTTATTTTGAAGGGAAATAGTAGAGTCAAGCTACAAACAAAGGTTAAACTAATATAATCTCAGCCCAGAAACATTTCTTTTGTATGTCCTACAAATTCTTGTGGAGTGTAAAGCATTGCAATAAGAAGGCCTAAGTATTATTAGGAGGTCTTGATAATGTTTTTGGCAACAGGCTGGCAGTTAAAGAAGGTATGAAGCGAGTGCTCTGAAACACCACCTAACAGAAGGTAAATAGACACTTCTTATGTACTACATGGAAAGCTGGAGTGGTGATAGGAAGTTAGTGGATTTTCATCTTTGCATGTAAAAGCTGACACATTTTGAAAACTCACAAATTGACTCTACTTTGTGGGGGGGGGGGTGTCAGAGGGTGGTGGCGATATGGGCTTTTTTTCCTAAAAATTTTCCATCTGAAAGCAGATCTTGAAAATATAACATGAATGTACAAATATTATCTCTATTACTCTAGTAGAAAAATAGCCAAAAACACTACCCCTAAGAGTGGTGACTTGTAACATGTTTCTTCTACGGCTGAGAAAGACACCTGTATCTTAGTAGTTCTGAAGAGATAGGGTTGTAAGTTGTATTTCTAGGAGAGAAATACCTGTCCAATTCTCTTCCTACAAGAGACTGGGAACATGAGTAAGGAAGGAGTGATGCAATTTTTTAAAGGATCAAAATACAAAATGGACTATGGACAAACAAGAAACTATATTGAATAGATTACATTCTAGTTTACTGAAAACAAAAGGACTGATGAGAAACAGCAGGTACATAAACTGACTTTTACAGAGAAAACAGTACACAAACACATCATACGGAACAACAAAATATATGACTGTAACAAGAAAAAAAAAGCAACATTTCACCACGAAAATTCCTACCCTAAAGACAGAAAATCTCCTCAACACCACCACCAAAAGAAAAAAAAAGGCTGCTTAATAGCTCATCTAATAAGATACCCTCTACAATCTTGATTTTTCACTACATTCCCACTTTATAGGAGGTCTCCTTTTGATAAGTATTTTCAGTTCCATGCAAAAGCTGAGTCTAAACTAGAAAGCCAGAGGAAAAAAAAATGAAGGAACTTTATTCCCACAATAAAAATGTGCTAGTGCCAACAACTCCAATTTAAGTCAGTCTCTGAGCACTTGGCTGTGGAGTATTAGAAATAGGATGCCTTGTGACAGAAAGATCAAAGGCTTGGTTTTGAATGTTGAGCCTGAAATCCTTTTTCTTTAGTGTTCCAAACTACAAAGAAGGATAATAGCATGTCCTTCCCACAAATAAGCTCCGGGATGGTACAGACATCTATCGAGAGGTACTTGCATAACACAGTGATAAGTACTCCATTTTTTATTACAAAAATAAACCACATTTTGGTCCATAAAATAAGCAAATTGAGTTGTAGGTTTGTGCTGAAGATATTTTTGGACAACCATGGTCCCATTTAATTTTAAAGTAGTGTATGTAGAATCAACCACAAAGGCAGACAGCCCATACATGGCCTTGAAGCAGTACCTTTCTGATGCAAACAATCTGTAGGAGCACTAAGTACTACTGCCACAAGAGAAAGGTGAGAAAAGTTTCTAAAAAGAGGATCAGCAAGTGGAGTTTCTTTTGGCATATGGGTGTAATTAAACCCAACATGAAGAATGGAAGAAGCTCATACAGCCTATGGATTGTTGACTCTACATATTTTCAAATCAGCTCATGAGCCGATTTCTCTGACCCTTTTTCAAATATTGCATTGTTTTCCTGTACTTAAATTCTTTTCATTTCTCATCTTTCACAGCTTGTCCCCATTTTTCACTTATTAAAACCATTTTATATTCTCCCTACTTCTGCTTAGCGGCTGTCATAAACCCTAAATTACCCACAGTTTTGCTCTCTCCCTTTCCCTTAGACTCTTCTCATCTTTTTTCTTGAGAACTGTAACTCATATTTAAATTCATTTTCAGGGTGTCAGCAGCTTCTCAAGGCTGTTTCAAATTTTTCTCCAGCACTACATTCCAGTAAACATAATATCTCACCCAATGGAGGACCTGTTTATGTATAAGACAGGGAATATTTGCCAGTCTAGTAGGGACACCCCATCTGCAGGAGATGCAATTTCTTTCCCATTGCAAACAGCTTGAATTTTCTAAGATTAAACCAATAAAAGTTATTGTTTCATGATAGGACTTTGGCAATCTTATAGAGGGAGTTATTGAATATGGTGACAAACTGTCCACAGAGCACGCCCTGGGCTGCAGGAACTGAGCACTTTCTACATTCTGCTGAGTTGTTCCTTCCAGAAGCAGCAACTCATGTCAGTGAGCAACAAGAAGCTGGTGCAGATTCAGCACAGTTGGAGGCGAACAAACTACAAGCTGCAGTGGCAACTGCAGTAAGTGAATTTAAAATTAGACACTGAAAACTCTTAAAAACGGAACATGGCGGAAAAGAGGAAAGTTCTAAAGCATTGTAACTGGATTTTAAAAAGTTGTAAAACTTTTTCTATGCTCATTTTTGAGGGAATTTCTCCAGCAAGCTTTACTCACCCTCTAATAATGTATGTCAAAAAACATAATCTCTATTTTCAATGACAGCAAATTACGCTCATTTTCTTTTTATTTTTTCTTTAAAGAGCACTTAGACACTCTTCCTTGAGAAGTTTGGGTACAGTGGCTAATTGATATAGATTTGCCTTAGAAATAAGTGTGCTTTCACTGCGATAAAGTATAAAGTTTCACAGTTATACATTGTCCCATTCTTCTTCAGCTTCAGAAAAAAAAAGAAACAGTCACTGAAAGAAAAGAAGAATTTTAGGACAATTATTTTCAGGTTCGTTGGCTTAAATTCCATAAGGAATACTTACATTATAGTTCAGCTGTAGATTGTCATTGAGAACACGATCATCACATATGGAATTTGACTGTTTCTGTTGTCCCACCTGTTTGAGAACACCTGCAAATAATATGTCTGTGTTATTTGAATGTTTTTACAAGCAAAGGAAATTTATGAAAGACAAGTCCATTACAGTCCCCCCAGCCTTGCCCAAACTTCATTCTGGAAGAATGACATCCCCTAAGATTTTTCAGGAATCTGTGTTATAGTGGCAATAATTTAATTAATGCAAGGAATATTGATCAAGGAAATTAAACATTGGGTTTTTTTTTTACCTTCGCTTCACAGGTATGTTGTATGCTGAATATATGCTTCCTTTTTTACAAGGTGTACCAAGAAAAGCACAGTATACCCTGTACTCAACCATCTATTTTGTGTTCTTTTCCTCAGTGAGGAAAACAGAAATTTTAGCCAAGGAGTAGCTCTCTAAAAATAGACCTAAAAAATTATTAAGGAACCATCATATCCATTACACTTCTGTATACATACAGATTAGAAATAGATATCATATAGAAAATATTATAATGTAGAGTACTTGGAAAGATTAGGTATTATTATGAGTATTGAGCCCAGAAAGCAGTTGTTCCAAAAAGGAGATAAGGGAGACTGCATATAGTAAGAGCTCCAAACACAATGTGGTAGCCAAGACATTATTTGAATGCATAAGGGACCATCCGGAACAGAAGAGAGAGTGTTGCTTCTGTGGCCGGTATGTACATTGCAATATCAAGACAACACCATACATTGGGCCTGGTTTGAATACATACAATTCAGAAAAGATGTTGAAAACTTGAAAAAGATCCAGAAAGGAACCAGAAGGATGACTCAAGATCTGCCTTCACTGAGGCACTTCATTATCTCAATCCATAATCACTCTTTACAGTGAAGGTTTATAATATAACTTGATCACAAACAATGAGTATCTCACAAACAGAGATTTCTGATAGCAAAAGGCACTTTAATCTAACATGTAGTTATAACAGAATCCAATGGCTAGAAATTGGCAGCTAAATAGGTCCAGAAGAAGAGGTGCACGCTTTTAATAGTGAGAGGGAATACTAGAACAACTTTTCCAGGAACATACCTGATTTTCTGCACTTCATAGACTATGAATTAATTTTGAATGTTGCAAATTCACACTGTGAGGTATAAATTTGCTACAGAAGCAACTGTATAAATTGCAACTGAATGTAATTATGTGGAGGTTGGGCTATGAAAAAGGTCAGATAACATACAAGGTCATAATGGATTCCTCCTTTTAACTCTACCAGTTAGTCCTGTCTGTGAAATGTAAATATTAAACATCATTCTTTGTTTGGGAAGAATTTAATGTCTACT
The DNA here is from genome assembly GCA_002844005.1 of Limosa lapponica baueri. Classification (NCBI taxonomy): domain Eukaryota; kingdom Metazoa; phylum Chordata; class Aves; order Charadriiformes; family Scolopacidae; genus Limosa; species Limosa lapponica. The sequence continues at coordinate 321,315 of KZ506058.1, forward strand.
TCCATAGCAAAATTAGAAAGCTGCAGAACATTCCTTATTCAGCTAGTGTGCTATTAAGTACAACAAATACAGTAAATACAGCAATTTCTTATTAACTTAAGACTGTAAGCTGTTATGAAGCCTACAGTCTCATTGTTTTCATCAGTCTTTGCACACTGATTGCAGTTGGCCAAATTAAATTAGTACATATCAGTGGGAACCTCTGAGATTTCCTAAGGCAGGGGGATTGCCTACTTGTTGCAATGTCCTAAATGTTGTTTCCATTACTTTAAGGACCATCTTCTCCTGCCAGACAAAACTATTTACTCCTGATCAAATCAATTAGCCTCATTTTGTTTTCAGAATGTGTAAGGGTTACCTGTGTCTGTACTGAAGCTCTTTTACTCAGGCATTATTATCTACTGTGTATTTGTATACCACCTAGAAGAGCAAGGCTCTCACCTAAGTAGGTATCACTGCAAAAATACACATAAAAAGATAGCAACTAAAATGAAAATTTTAAAGCCAGACTCTTCCTACTTGGTTTTAGATAACCTCTGCTGCTGACCTGGATTTTGTAAACTAGTTAATATTTGCTAATGTTCTCACATGAGACAAAGAAATTCAAATCCTATTAACTACCCCAAATGTCACCAATCCACTACCTGTATTTAAAAAAAATACTGCAAGGCTTACTTATATAAACTCATGACCTACAAAGTTAATTTTCAATTCTACACAAAACTGAAATGAAACTGTTTTTTTTTCTCAAAAGGAGGAGAGCTTAGTATGTTTCCATCTACCAGAAGACCAGTGTGGTTTTCCATTTCCAGTCCAGAACCAAGTTTGACAGAAAAATTGAAAATCCTTCAAAACCAAGGACTACAGTGAAAATGCAGACAAGCCCATCACTGAGGAAGACAAAACAGGCACTATTTTAATGAAAGCTTGGTATCAACTCAGTGAATGCATTGCTTTCTACAAGAGTTTATGTTTATGTGTGCCTTTTCCAGCTTTCAAAGATGCAGACGGAATTACAGATCTGTGATTATAGACCGCACCCAGCTAAACATCCCTGTCCTGATCTCCTCAGTCATGCTGAAGAACTTCCAGGAACTAGGAAAAGAGATACATATATCTCAGAAGTGCAGCAGTCATCTTTTACAGCTTGGGCTTACGCACACCACTGCCAGACATAATAAATCCAGATAAAAGAGAGTCTGAGATAACCCACATAAAGAACTGTTCATTGAACTCATATAATCTATACCACAGCCAATGAGCATGGAAGCAGGCTATTAAGCATGAACTCTACAACTGCCTTGTTAAGTGCCTGCAAGCTCTCGGATGAATGGAAGTACGGTTCAATTTTTGTGCAAGACTTTAACATCACATTGCCTGGTATTGGATTTTGAATGCTTTGGACTCTTTATCTTTATGAATTTTTTATAAATGTTACTTAATATGCAAGCTCTGTGAGATTGTACATTAACTGGAGAAACAGTGTAATTTATGGGAGATACGAGTAATTTTCCTACACTCAGCTAAACTGAAATAGAGAGCTAGCCTTTTACCATATGGCTTATTCTCAGCCATCACTTCACACAGATCTCTTTGCCCAACAAAATTACATGCTTTTACAATCAGCACCCTGTCCACTCCCGACAGTTTCCTTGGCTCCTTAGGTATTTTTTTTTGTTCTCTCAATGCAAAGCCCTGTTGCAATCAAGGCAAGATAATTCTCTTTATCTTACACTGCTTCACTGGACAGCCAGTTATCAAATGACAGACATTAGAATAAACAGAGAAGAATAGAGAAGGCCTACAGGGTTGTGCATTTGTTCTTCCTCTGTAGGAGTATAACCACCTCTTCTGTTCCCCTTGTGCTATGCTCTGTAGTTATTCTTCTGGCCACTACACAGCACACTTTTTTGTCTTTATGTTTATCAGACTCAAATTTCACTGTGACAGGCTATGAAAAATTATATGTTTTGAATCTATCCTTCACAAATAATGTAGGATCAAGATGTCTGAGGCAGGACCATCAGGGGAAAAAAAAAAGCAAGAGAAAATTAAGTGTAGAGTTAACAATATGAAAAATGAAATAAATAATGATCAGACCAGAGGACAAACACAGACTCACATGAAGAAATAACCAAAAGGAAAGAATACCAACCCACCTTTCAAACCTTCCACCTCAGCCTTTCCAGAGTGAAAAAAAAAAATGCCGTTATTGCAAATTTGCCACCCTGCTTTGTGCTCTGGATAAGCCGCATTTCTTCTAAGGAGTAGAGGAAAACACAGTGTGGAGAATTCTTATTTCCCACTAGTTTCAACAGGAGATTATAGGTCTTGGGCCTTCCTACCAGAATGTGCTGCAAAGCACCCAGGCTGGTTATGAAGGAGTGAAGGGAGTTAAGAAGTTTCCTCCTTTCTAGGCCACTGAAGGATGCATCATCCCAAAGGAAGAGAGGTTTTGCAAGCATATAAATAGAAAAGAATGGCACTTGCAAAGCAGCAGATCCTGCAATCCACCTATACTATATCCCTTTGAAGATGAACACAGAGTAGCTGCAGTGACTGTCATATACATGGTGACACAGAATCATAGAATTGTCTAGGTTGGAAGTGACCTTTCAGGTCACTGAGTCCAACCATCAACCTAACGCTGACAAAAAACATCACTAAACCATGTTGCTAACCATTATATCTACCTGTCTTTTAAACACCTCCAGGAATGGCGATTCCACCACTTCCCTGGGCAGCATGTTTCAATGCTTTCACCTCTCTAGAGGTGATAAACACTTTGCAAGATGACCATATCTACTCTTTGAAATCTTCTCTGTCTTTCAATTCTCTATGCTTTTCCCTAAAGTCATATTGTTTTCAAGAATGGCTGCATTTGGATATCACCTCCAACATATTTCATTACCTGCACTTGAATATCTAGGTTGTTGAATATCTAAGTATCTAGGTTGGTTTGTTTTTTGAAAAAGGTAAAATGCACAGAAAATACTAACATTTTTTTCAGTGGGAAAGTTAGAGAAGCTAGACAAGCTTGATGGGTTTTGCTGTTACTGAATTGAAGCACAGAATTAAAAATTAGATTTTCCCTGATTATTTAAAGAAATTGAAACTCATATGTTGTTAAATACTGAGTGTCCACTAAGACCTATGTGAAAGGGGATTGAGAAGGATTTCATTAGGCTCTTACTATAAAAACAAATCTCCTGGGTTTGCTTAGATAAAATATTATCAACAGGAAGTAAGTCAGGAGATGCTACTCACAGCATCTAGCTACTGCTACTCTAGCAGTTTTGAGTGAGCTTTGTCTTCCTTCTGAAGGACAAAGTTTTGAAACCCAAAATGACAATTCTTCCCTACAAAACTATTCACCAAATACGACTAAGTGTAAAAATCTCTTATGATCAGAATATTTTGTTACCAAAGAACAGCCTTGCCTTTGAATTATTTTTTGCTAGTTCTGAAACTATTTGATGCTAATCTCCACTAACTCCAATGACTGACTCGTCTTTCTTCTGCTCCTCAGCTGTCCGACAAAAATCTCAGTTCGGTGATGCTCACATACTTGATGGCAGCGATAAGATCTCTCTACAGCTGATCTGTTAATAGTTATCCATCTCCCAACTGCGTTCTTGCAGTATTCCTACAGAATTGCTGTTTCTCAGTTTCTCTTCCCTTAAAAGCTCCAGTTATATTCTCCAGCACCATACTTAATCTGCTCATCTCCAGAATTAAAGTGGGAAGCTAAATAGGTCATCTATTCACATATTCATGACTATTTAAAGCTTGTCAATCTCTCTCATATAAATGTGCCAAATTTTCCTGCATGCGGTTCATTTTAATGGAATATTATCTATCAAACCATAGCTATACAGTAATTTTTTTTATTCTCTTTGTTAAAGGAACTTGGGAATTTAACTTTTTTTCTTTTAATTATGTCTAAAATTTTCACCCATGATTCATCATCATTTCAGTCTGTTTTTCTTGTATGAAAAGTGATTGTATAAAAAACTTGCAACAATACAATCCCGCAGGCTTGAATTTTACTTGCACAGAATTATTGATAAGAACAGCGTAACATGTCCTTCTGATGAAACATGTTTTTTCAGAAACCATGCTTATTCATTTATTAGTAATGATAAAAACTGCCAGGAGCAGTATTTCTTATGCCTCTGTGTAAAGAACGAATTGCCTCAAGGCTAAACATCTCCTACAAAATGTCTTCCCCTCTGGAAAGTGGCAACATCTTTATGCTAATGATTAAAAATATTCCCTGGATCTATTCTTGTTTTTTTTTTTTTTTAAAAAAAAACTTCTTCTTTCTCTCTTTTCTTTGCACATTATCATACTTCATTCATAAAGAAGATACCTGAAATTAATTAAGTATGCTATAAATCACACCAATGTGTAACATTTCAGAATAATTTCTAGGAAGTCAATGGAATATTCCACTGTATAAGGTAGAAGAGTGTCTGTGTCCTATATGATGTTAGTATGGAACATGAAGCCAGTATGGAGCCAAAGAATTAGTTTTTCAACCATTCTTAGCTGCACTGTTTCCTTCAACAGATCCAAGACACAGCAGGAAAGTCAACCCTTTGCCAAATATCTAATGTGAATTCACATGTAACCTCTCCAATTTGTGCACCCAACAGCCTAGCAAACTTTCCCACATCAGAGTTGAAGATAATACCAGCTCACACATTCATAAAGATGGCACTGGCTCACAAATTTGTCAGAACAAATTTTGGAGAAAGGAAGCGTTACCTTGAAATTTTTTTTTTGTATCTTTGACTTTATGCACCTCCTATTTTGGAATCATATTTTAGGTTAATATTTTTAGGTTAATATTTCTTCTAGCTTTCTAATGAAGACCTTCATTAGGTTTGTATGGATTTCTGTTGTTTTGCAATGGATGCCTCCCTAGGACTGTACAGATTCCCATTTATCATCATAACATGTTTTTTCATCTGCAGTTGACAGCAGAAGAGGAAAATGTAATTATCATCACTATACTGAGATGAAATCAAATAGCCTGTTCTGCTCATATCAAAGTCAATATTGTTTCGTTTTTTAAATAAGAGTTCTTATAACAAGTTCTAATAAATTCACCACATAATCTATCTGCTCAGAGGGGAAAGCATCACCTACTAAATGCCACTTTCTCTACCACTACTTGATAGCAACCATGATAGAATAGTCTTAAAACAGAATAGTCTTAAATCTGCAAAGGAATTGGCACACCTGCTTGCAGTTTTTGCCAGGGTGGTGAATGAGTAATATGGTTAACACTCACATACAAGGATTACATAAGATATTCCACAAAATACATTAAAAATGAATTCTTGATAAGGCTATTGGCCAGTTCCCAAGCACAGACTTAATCTCAGTACATTAAGGACTTCTCCCAACAATCATGTAAATCAATAGAAGAATATTTCCCTGTAAGAAAGAACTCATTTATACCACTAGCATTACATATCACAGAATATAAACATGTCTTCTGCTGTTATCAAAACTCATTAGATAAACAAAAGCTGGAGCTAAATCAGTCAGTCATATTGAATCAGCATTCTCCAACAGAGCTCTGTCCTGTCTGGAAGTTTTTGACCGGGTCTAATTATACTTATCTGCTTTGAAAAGGCCTTTTGAGAGTTATAGATGAAAAGTGCAATATTAGAGCTATCTACTGTTGTTATTCAACCCTATCGACCTTTTCTCTGAAGGTTATGGCAAAAGAAAGAAGGGAAGTTTAGCTATTAAGAACACAACATGTTCCTATACGTAGGGAAGAACTGAATTTAACAATGGCCTCACATACTGCAACCATAATCCAAACTTGAGCAGATGAAAAAAAAGATGATCCAATGAATAAAGTAATTTGCCAATAAACCAGGAGTCTCAATTAAGACTTCCCTCTCTACTGCTGTTTTCCTGCATGACTTCATTGAGCTCCCTCAACTTCAGCAACCTGTATCACACAGCACAGCAACAAGAGGGTCTCAAAGCTGGTTACCTCTTTCAGCTGTGGTAGGTTATGGCCTGACCAGCTCAGCCAGCCCTGCTGCACTCTCAGCAGCCTACACTGAGCTGCCCCTGCTTCTCTGCACCCACACTATAAACAGGGGTTCTTAGTCTACTTCCCAGAAAAACTGACACTAGCACCTAACTATTTTCCTGGTAATAGCTGCATTAGGAGAGCTCTATATTAAAAATGTGTTCTATTCTCAGTTCATAAAGTAGGGAGAGCATAATAGTGAAAGTATCCACTTTCTTATCTTTTGTTGATACATAGCTCAAACATGTCCCATTTCTTAGCTCGTCTTGAATTTCTCAAGAGTTATGCTTCTGTCATCATTACGATCTCTTAATAAAAGGTTCCTTTAGGGAAGGTGGAGTTCTATTCCTAACTGACAACATTAGTCACTTTGAAGAGTCAAGGGCTAAGATACTGTTAGTAGACCTGATCCAGCAAACACTTGTACAAGAGACACTAAACTGCGGTAGCTTTTCCCCACCCCCTAATATTTAAGTACCTACTTATTCCCTAGGATGCATATTCCTCTATACTGCATAACTCTTATGCGCAATCAACGAAATCTATTTCATTATTTACATATTCAGTACGTAAAACATTATCATTTCAAATAAATTAGAACCATAATATTCATCGCTTATTTACAAAATTTTTGTTCTATGGGACATCAAACTTAGCTGTATTGTGGTACCTAAATAATACACATACTAAAATCATTGCATTGTTTATAGTACAAAGAACGAGAAAATCAGGTTATGGTATTAATTTCAAATAGACAGATTATATTTACTGTTTTCTTTATACATTCTATTACACGCTAGCACTATCCAACATTTTCCAAGAATATATTTTTCACAGACTTCTACAGAATTATATTCTCTTGTTGTTTTTTTCCTCTGGGACACTGAACAGAAGCCAACAACTCACCTTAAACTGCTGAAATTTAATCACAGAATCTTAGTGGTTGGAAGGGACCTTTGAGATCATCGAGTCCAACCACATAAAAAAAAAAAAAAAAAAAAAAAAACAACCCTAAAGTGTTGTACTGTGTAAAGCTTGGCAGAAGCAACTGTTTAGAAGGTTTTAAGTCTCATATCTTGGCCAAAATCCAATAAGGTCAGTAATTATCAGGCCCTCAAAAACCTGTTTGTAACAGTACAGAAACAAGGTAGGTTTATGAATGTTTCAGAGAAGCTGGGCCTAGCTTGAGAGCAAATCTCCAGGTTTCCTCACTCAAGTTTCAGCTCCATATCAA
>KZ506058.1:329533-400608 GCA_002844005.1 Limosa lapponica baueri
TGCATTTCATAGATTTGCTTGGTGCCTCAGATAAATAGGCTTTTTTTTTTTTTTTTTTCCTTTCTCTCTTTGCTGTTCAAGTCTCCTGCAATTACAAATTTTGCCATAGCTCAGTAGATATTAGAGTTTGGAATCTGGCATTAGCAGCAACTATATCCTTTGTCCTAACATCCCTTCTAGAAGGTAGATGGGAAGAAATGTGCATAAAGGACAAACCACCGCACAGAAGGTAATTATTCTCAAGATATCCATCATCATTTGGAAGGCACATTGACTATCACTGTCTTTGGGTAGTTTAAGATTTTCCCAAAACTATTTTCAACCTGGGCAAGACTTTACAATTACAGAGAAGGCAGTAAAAACACCTACATTGTATATCCACATTAAAACCACGGCCTAAATGCATATCGAACTGAATTTACCACTGAGATGTATTTCAACTCCAGGATGAGAATAACAAAAAGAATCAGTGCAGTGGATAACATATTGCATTGCTGGGAGCTGTTGCACAAAACTGTGAGCAAAATAGGCTGCACAAGAATACAGACCCTATACAAAATTGTATTTTAAATGAGTTTCATCTCAAGAAGCTTAAAAGTAACTTTTTCGATCAAGTTGGAAATTTGGAGAAGATAGACTATTTGACCTATATGCAGTTCCATTATCATTGTAAATTCTCTTCTTTGACAGCAATTTTATTTTTAATTTTGTTACTTGGAATGTGAGAGTCTGAGTGACTGATTTTCTTGCTTAGTGTTGTTGGGTTTTTTTCAGTCATTTTTACAGGATTTTTTTTAAAGATTGAACATTTCCAGAAAATAGTTGTATCATGTACCAGATCTTCCACCTAAAAAGGAATATACTTTCTTCTTCAAGTGTGATCTTCCACATGGGCTTTTTGAACTGCAGGGAGTGAACAGGGGTAGGGCACCAAGGGCATGTCAACAGGACACATTTAACACAAGGCTAGCATGCCTCTGAACCACCTGGGTGTCTGGGTAGCAGAGGGCAGCAGTTTTTGAAGGCATTAGTTCAGGGCAGCAATACTAAAACAACACTGCCCCTGGCTATTTAGCTCTGCCAATCCATACTAAATTGCACCGGCTTAAAGTCAAACTGACAGATTCATACTGTTTCCACTGCCAAAGATAAAGTGCTAACTCCCGGACCTACATGCAGTGTTTAGGTTGCACAGGATATGCAAGCCATGCTGTTCACTCTCTGTTGCATGTAGAGGCCTGATTATTAAGGGAAAAAAGGACTGAACTTAGGCCGTGCATGATGCCCCTATTCTGAATCATGCTGCAAGGCAGACCACCAGCACGCTTTATCAAAAGACCACAAAGGATGAGTCCACAAGATAAAAATCACTTTTCAATTTTAATGCCATAAGGCAGCACCAAAAAGCTTTGCTACCTTAGTCAAAAATCATCAGGGGAATATTCGTGCTCCGGAACACCTGAGTCCGATCATGCAAGGAGGAAAAGACCAGCCACTGTCCAATGAAAGTCATCTGATAACGAGAAGCATTTTTTGTAAAACCAATCGTTCTCTGAGATCATTGGTGAAGGTCCAACTTTCTCTACTGCTGAAGTTCAGAACATTTTAAAATGTGATAAGTTTCAAAATATTTTTCATTTCAGCTAATGCTTATTGTCTTCATCCTCTAGAAAAAAAAATAATAAAATTTTCCAAATTGTTCAAGTGTGAAAGTTTTTGCATTGGTGAGGTCTTAAAATTCCCACAATAAAGACATCACGACAAGAGCACCCCATGCTTAGAAGGCTTAAAAATTGTCTCAAAGATATACATCAATGTTGTTCCCTGTTCTACAGTTAAAGGTGTACGAATACAAGAAAATTGTAATTTGTGATAACTGGCAAAGAACAGCAAAATTTCATCTTTCAACTAAGTCATTAGCTCAGCAAGTGGTGTAAAGGGGAGAGTTTGTCAATGTATACGGTCAGAATTTTAAAACTTAGTTGGGTGGGAGAGTATGAGACATCCCAGAGAACCTGACTTCAGTATTCAAAGTTTAACTATTGTAGAATCATAACCTGAGTTAGTATAACTGCTGAGTTTTACACACAAGTTATTACCCATCCCTGAGAATCCTTCTCAGCATTAAGAAATTAGTTGCTGATGCTGTAATTTAGCTCCATTTTTGGTGTTGTGGTCAACATATTTGACCTACTTTTGTAAACCATTGCTACATTTTACCTTAATTTGTTATGAAAATTTATTGCATGCTTGCTTTGTTTTACTTTAGGAGGTCCTAACTCATTATGTATAAAAATACGCCGAGTTATATCTCAAATGATATTCCATACGGACCTAAAATCATTACAGATATCAATGGATATTTGCTAATAAGTCTCATGTCTCTAGCTTTTCCTCTCTTCATCTACTCCAATTTGTCTTTAATTCTTTCAGTGTCCTTAACCTCATTAGTGGCCATACGGATTGTGAAATTTACTTCACTGGAAATGTTAGTAGTGCTATATAAATACCTAATAACCCCTCATTTAAAATTTTCAGAAGAAAGTTGACAAGAAAATACACCAGAAAACAGCTACCTCTTCCACTATAAAAAAAAAAAAAATATATAACCAGTTATAACAGGGGGAGGTTACTCCTATCAAAGATGATGAGGCTATTACAGAATCTTAATCTATATCCTGAATGATGATGACAAAAGTTACAGTTGATGACATTTATAAATTAATCAGTAAAAGTTATGTAGAAAAGTTATGTAGTAAAAGTTATGTAGCTTGAATTCCTTTAGTCTGAACTTTCCAGCAGTCCTCAGGGTCTTCTGTATTTCAAAAACCACAAAGGCTTTTAGGTCAACTGTCTTTCCACTCTGCAGTAGAAGTTGAATTGGGACCACAAATCTAATTTTCTAATTGCAGACAGAGTGAAAAAAGAAATATTGCGTTCATTTTGGGGGGAAATATTAGAAGGAATCTCTTTTCAGCTTCAGGTCCTAGACAGAGAACAATAAACAGCGAAATACCATTCATGGCTGAAGTTGCTGTATTACCTAGCTTTTAAAGACAACCCTATATATAGGGCAAATTAGCAGTGACCGTAAACTCTGGCAGAGCAGTGCTTCAAGACAGAGATGATTTTCTAGTTCCTTCATACTCTGATTTCTGTGTTGGACTGTCCTTTAATAATACAGCCATAAATCAGTGCTATTTCCTGTACTTTAATGTAAAACATAAAAAAAAAAGAATGGCATAACTCATAAACAGAATCTTGTGCTAATACTCAAATCTATCCCTCAAAGTAATAGAGTTTAACTTTGTTTCAAAGTGGTTACTCAACTTGTCCATTAAACCATATTTCAAAAACAGCTTAATTTTATTACCAGGCTCATATAGCTTTATTCTTCTTACCTGTTATGACATTGCATTTAACACCAAATTTATCACACAACCTTTTAACTGTGCTATTCAGAACGTAAACACTGGACAGACAGAAGCTAATGCAAGGAAATAATTTTCCTAAGGACCTGGATTATTTCCTAATTGTTTATTATATATGTATTCTCTTGCCAGAAATCAAGATTTAAAATTCCACCTTCTTCAAAGCTTTAATGTTATTTGGATCTCTGAAGCATTTATATTTAATTTCACAGCAGTGTCACAATTCAAGTGGTATATTTTAATGTCTGCAGCAGCCAATTGTTGATTTATTTTCTTTCAGGCAAAATGCAAATAATCTCTTAAGAGGTTTGCTCACAGCCCTTGTGTTTGAGTTAATATATTTGCAATGAATAAATTAAAAGAAGTCCAAATATGACTTTTTAAGGCCCTCTTGAATTTAAAAACTCCATTCAGTTTTAAAAATTTATTCAGAAGTTTTCCTATGAGAACTGGAAATGAACTCATTAGTGACCTTGGGCCACCTCCAGTATAGGGGTATGCCAACTGAGAACTCCAAGGGTGGGGAAACAAGCAGCTGTAGTGACCTAGCAGCATTTTGAGCTCTCCACTAGAAGCCTATTCTTGGCTGTGGAGACATTCCTGTAAGGCATACTCTCCAATTACCTCAGAGCTAACTGCCCCATGAAACAGTCCAGAAAGGACAAAGACCTCAAATGCTGTCTTCATCAGAGTATTCACCTTCCCACTCTGCATTTTAAAAGCTTCTCTTAAAATCTATTCCTTCTCCTCTCCATTCAGTGTCATCAGAGTCTGCTCAGACTGAAGGGTGAAAGCTTGAGATGGTAGACTTCAGAGATGCAGATACCAGCATTAGCTCAGTACTGTCCAGCAGCAAAGAGAGGGAGCAACCGGACCAGGTCCTCCTGGGCTCAGGTGCGCAAATTTCTTTGCTGGGATGTAGACTCCAAACTCATGTTTCCCAAGTCATCTAGAGTCACCTACACTGGAAGAAACCACAGCTCCTGCTTGGCCCATAATTTCTTATTTCTATAGAAAGGAAAACCAGTTACATGGAGAGAAGCAAGTGTCCTCTAGTTTGACTTCTTTACATACCTGTGATGCTGTTGTAACATTACCCAGATCCCAGATAGGAATCCCAGATTCCTAATCAAGGCAGCTCAGAGTTAAACAGCTCACCTGTAACTCCTATAGATTTCATTTCCCACCACTACTCTTTGCAAACCTGTTTATCCTGCTGGATATCTATATGTCACGTGATAGCACAAAAAGAGGGAAAAGCCTCGATTTTAAGGACTTACCAAGCAGGTCAGCTTCACGACTAGACTACAGATTGCAATGATAGTCAAACTGGCTACACATCAGGTTTAACAAGTTAGAGCAACTTCTTGGGGTATATAGAGCTACGTTTCCATCACAGATAACTGCAGCTAAGGACACAGATTTTTTTAAAAAGCATACGTGTATACAAAAATTAATCTTGGGGGGTGGGTGAGCCCAAAGACAATTTTTAAAATGTCATATTTTCCTAGAGAAAATAGCGTTAATAGTTATTTTCCAACAGAAAAATTTTTCTTTCTCAATTCATCAGTGAACATTCAGGATCTTTGCTAGAATAGACTAAATAAGAGTTTGTGCCTGGGTGAAATTAATTCATTTTCAAATGAATAATCACGGATCAATGATTGCATTTTCTGTTCAACTCTTCCTTTGATCTTTCTTATAAATAAGAAAGTATCTTAATAATTCTTTAAGAATCACACAAGTGAAAAATCATTCAATGCTCAGTGGTATAAAAGTATACTGCCTAAAATAGACTAATTTTTTTTTATTTTTCTTACTCTTAAGTTTATTTCAACTTCTTTTGTTACATAAGAAAAAAAATCTTGTTTTTGAAAAATTTCACTACCTTACTTTTCAGTTCGAAATACAGATTCAAAATTATAAACTTCAGTAATACTCTCTGCTGCCCTACTTCTTTCAGACAGATACATTTGTTTGCCTTTTCATCAGATATGGCAATATTTAATCTTTTTCAGGACAATACAGTAAGTATAGCCATAAAAATTTAATGTCTTATATTTGGTACTGTATATTTTTGTCCAACCAGACAAACGTTTGTTTTGACAAAGGAATCTGTAAGAACAAATGAAGTTTCAGTAACAAATTAATATTACAAAATCCTCCCTTTCCATTTGGTGCATCTCAATATACAATGAAAATGCTGAGAATCATTAAATCAGACAAAATTCACAGCAGATAAGCTCACATTAAAACAATTTCTACTCAAAAAAAATAATTCAAAGGAGAGATACTAAGAGCCAAGGAAAGGATTTTTAACTTTGTTCATATTCCTTGTATCTATAAACCATTGATTGCCCAGTGCAATGTAAAATATCAACATTGTAAAATAACTATCTAATGTAATACCTTGTCCAGTGACTTCCAAGGTATCTGGATCAAGTCCTTTAGCAGCCCAGCACATCTGACTATCACATTTTCCAAACCTCATCTCCAACCTACCAAGATCAATGATACAAGAGGAACATCCCTCTTCTGAAACTGAATACCAGCACTAAAAGAACCACAAACACTAGACCTGTCAGTAAATGAAGAATCAGCTTCAATCAACACATAGCAGACTCACCGAGCAGTTTTATCCATGTGTTCAGCAATTTTAAGGTATTAACCAAAGTTTCAGACTGACTCCACATAATGAGTGTACAGTAATTCTGATATCTAGTGGGACTACTGAAAGCATTATGCACTGGTAAATATTTCCAATCTGGCAATCCAAGCCTTACCTCTAATAACCCAATTCTATGGGTTTGTCTTGCCTTTGCTATTTCAAATACATTTTTATTTAAGTTTGATACTATAACCAAATGTTGTAACACAATCTTCATGCTCCTATCCTGCCACAGCCCCAAAATATCCCAAAAATGTAGTAATTCTTTGCATTATAAATTCCATCTGTCTCCCACAGGAAGACTGCTATTTGGTGGAAACTCTTTCGATAGGGTGGCTTCATCATGAAGAACACATAAGATGCCATCATTCTGAGGGTAAAATGTCTCACAAGAGCCCATTTTTCACTATTGTTTTCATTCCCCATATACCTGCAACGTTACCTTGAAGTCCTCATATTGTTTCCTTGCTGACTAACATTCTCTTGTTATCTTTCTGCATTTTAATTACAATACCATAATTAGTAAAGCATTTGGGCAGAAAAATGGTTAAACAAAATTGTGACTGCAAAACCTGAATTGTTCACAAATTAAGGAGAAATTTATTAAAGACTGGGAACTAACAAGAAAAATATACACGTTCTGCAGACTTTTAGCTGGGTTCAAAAGAATTCACACATCTGCATCGTGTGAATGATCTCAAGTGTCAACAGCAACCTTTTCCTTTCATCTGCCTATTTTGCAGAAGAAACCTCTCAGTCAATTTGTACTTTGATACTTACAGTCACAGAACTCACCTAGAGTTGAACATACATTTCGTTATAACCAAGTAAAATTAACTCTGCTGCCTCTCTTTCCATATTCTTCCTTTCCTCCTTTTCACAGAAGAACTGTTGACAAGGATTGTCTCTCCCCTGGTGTATATTGTAGTAAGCGTACTAAGAACTCAATCCTAACTGGAAACCTCAGACACTACTAGCTTCTAGAATTCCAGTCTTCACTACCTAAACTTCCTTCCAATCCTTCAAAATTTCAGCTACTAAGGCTGCTGCATCTCTCTTCTTCAAGTTGCTTAACAAAATGTTATTCTGGTAATTTTGCTCTCAAAACCATATGGGTGTATTTTGCCAGTTGACTGGACGGCAGGGAGTGACCAAACAACATTTTATTTTCCCCTCACAACAATAACAGAAATATTCAAAATGAAGTTACCAAAACTTAAAGCATTCAAAGCAAAAGGATTTTTTTAAATTAACATCCTTGCCAATTTTGTTACCCATTTGCTACCACATACCTAGAGACATGACAGACGTGACATTTCAATGAAATGGGCATCTTTACTTCTTTATAGGCTAACACGAGGAAGATTGAGCCATTGTTCAGAAGAAAGAACATCTGGTAACATGGACAAAGTTACAAGTACTTACAATTTGTCGTTCATAATCACCTTGATAATCAGATGGCTCTGGTTTTGGAATTGTTCTGACATCTTTCTGTTTCAGTTCTTTACTGCGAAATGTGCTCTAAAGATTCCCAGTGACACTATTCACCAACACCTTGACATGATGTAACCATGATGGGTTTGCATCACTGAGATCTCTAAAGAGATGGAGGAGCACTTCATCTGACACTGTAATATCACGCGTATGAATTCACAACGACATGCTCAGGAGATTGTTATGATCACAAAAATAAAAAGCCTACTAGAGTAATTAAGAAATTTGCAGTGTTATAAAATATAATAAGGAAAATTAACTGGTTGGTTTATTGTTTTTTAACCTCAACTATTTTCCAAGCCTTTTCCTTAAAGCAGAAAAACCTTATCTAAGATTACAGACTAGATTTACAAACTAGACCCAGAGTACTCAAAATTACAACCCCAAAATTGATAAAAGAATTCACAAGTTAAGTTATGGATGAAGATTTCCAACATTGTGCACCTTAGTCACCTCAGAATGGGACTTCCAAGGGGCACCATTCATAAAAAGGTACTTCAGATAGATGATCAGAAGTGCCAGAGAGAAACAAACTTTTTTTTTAAAGTTATTAATTTTTTTTTTAAACTGGAATGCCTTTTTCTTTTAACGATCTACAGTCCTGACCTGTTTATTCCAGTCAAACATACATGGGGGTTTGTTGGATTTTTATTTTAAAACTAAACACTAGTGATACATTTCCTCTAAGAACGACAAAGGGAAAGGCTCAACTTTTTTACTATTGCTTTATTTACAAAATTCACCCAGGACAATAAAGATTCCCCACTAAGATCCCTCCTCTCTCTGACACAGATCCAGGTGGCAGCTGAGGGTTTTTTCAGGTAAAAGCAAGAAAGTTAAAGCAGTGAAACGCATACCCTGATGAGTTGTCTTCTCCCCTGCATAAGGAGTAAGCTCAATGAGGTGGGAGGAAGGGGTGGCGAAAGGCACCCTTCAGGCACTTGTCTTGCCAGCCACTTGATGGCTCAACTGAGGGAAGAGTGTGCTCAGAACTGCTGGGCATGTTCTGAGCAAATTTGCTGGATCAGCCTAGTCAAGTGAGATGGATGAAGGTTATTTCATTTGTGCATACAGACTTGTCTCAACATGTGAAGACTGAGGGTTGCTTCTGTAAACCCCAAAACAAAACTTCAGTCATCTAGAGAACTTTTAGTCAAAAACTGCTGTGCACAGCAAGGCGTCATCTAAGCAAGAGCCTTAATTTCCTTCTGAGGGTCATAACGTCAGATGTAAGACAATAAAGCAAGTGTTAGGCAGGACTTAAACCCTTAAGCCATTTTTTGTGGCACAAGCTCTAATTGCCTATAAATCATGCTGCGTTATCTGCTTGGCACATAAAGCTTGTCTATAAATACATAGCTGTTTTAAAATCTGTATTTCTGCATTGCACTGAATAAATCAAATCGGAATTATGGCACAGTTTTCTGTTTGTTTTAAAGCTCCAGATTCAAAAGAAAACACTTAAAAGTGGGGTAATCTGTTTTTTGTGGGTCTTTTTGGTGTGGGGTTTTTATTTTTGAGAATCAGTCTACTTCTATGCATTTAGATTTATGTGAATATCCAGTGTAATATCATCTTAGGAATAACAGTCACATGAACTCCAATGCTTTTCTTATGTTGCATTAAGAAAAGGTCATCTCCGCTAGACACAAAGCACTAATAGCACTGGCATTAACAGTATTTATTTGCTCTCAAAAAAAAATCACAACATATCTTCCCGACTGTGTACAGTTAAGCTGGATAGCCATAAGAACTGAGTATCTCTTATGCTGCTTGCTGCCTTGCTGGAACAGTAAACAACAGAACTTAACTGATACATCTAGTGCTTTGTGACTGCATGCAAAATGATCCAGTAGTAAGGTGTTTTATCCAGAAAAGTGGTATATCAATAGTTGCCAACCTTCCCTCCCCCCACTGGAATTTATGGAAGATCACAGTAATAATTTATTGCACTGTGACTGAGAGTCCATCATGTATTAGAGCTCATCTCTTCTGTGATTTAAAACCACCTACATGAGTGCTTTAGAGCTATTTCTGAGATTCCCTGAGCTGTTTTAGTCTGTATGAATCATGAAGCCAGTGGAAGTTTTATAAAGTTTCACTTTTCTTAATTTATTTTTTTTTTTATCTAGAACAAGAGAGCGCTCCAGTCTGGGTCTTTTGGGGGTACACAGGGAGGCCCACAGCTGAACCATCCAAGTCAAGATTGTTCTCTTTTCTGACATTTACATTCAGTGCAACACAAGGCTGGGCACACCAGCTCCGGTGCCCGTGCACACTATGGGATTACTCCTGGGCTGTGTCATGAGCATGATTAGTCCACATAGCTAACAGAGGAGGAGCAGAATAAGGTGGATTTTAGACACATGTATAGGCCACAGGGCACAATCTAGGACTATTCAGCCACAAAACAAAAAAAAAAAAATTAAAAAAAATTGTAATGTTAAGTAAAGCAGCCTCAAAAGAAGAGAAGCCTGTTCCCATCAACATTACACATGCCAATACAGCCTGAGCATCCTGGGTGCTAGGAGCCCATCATTGGTGAGTAAATCCTCCCATTTAACATTGTTAAATATCTGGAGCTAGATCCCAAGAAGAGTCTTGGCATCACCAGACGTCCTTGGCTTGGGATAACCAACTACAGCCAGTACCTGACATACTTTGCAGGTCCTGTATAATAAAGAATATGCATATATGATATGCAGTGAAATGCTGCATATCATGACTTCCATGTCAAAAGGGAAAAACTACAAGCTGAACTTCAGGAAAAGCAGAAGTGTGTCTTTCAGGAGGTTAAGAGACAAGATTAACCTACACACGAGCTGTCCACAAGCATCTTCTCACTTTATTAAAACATTACAATAATACCAAGTTAAAGACCTGTAAGAAATAGATTCTCTTTTGTATACTTAAAGTAGTCCTCTAATTTTTAGTAGCAAACCAGGGGGCCAAACATTCTGCTAATAAAATAAAAAAATACAGTATTAATCATGACTCAAAAAGCCAAAGAAGCCTAGCACATTGTTGTGTCAGTGTCATCATTAGACAGCAAAAATGTAACTCACCAGGAAACTGTCATTGCACCTGGAGTGTTTCCAGTAACACTCCAACCTTCTCCACATCCCCTCCAAATCCAAACCTCACAAACTTGTTTTTTCAAATAGCCTGTAGAGAATTACTTTCCCTTCTTTCCACACATAACAGCACTCACGGTGTTATAATTAGGCACCAAATACCACCTACAAAATGCCTCACAAAATTGTGCCTGTCCATATCTATACAGAGAGAACAGCGAGCAGAGGAGAATGCAGATTTTTCCTTAAAAGGCTCTACATGAGTTGCAGGAATAGTTGCAATGGACATATCCACTGGGATAGATTCTGCTGTTAAGGCATCTAGGGCAGCAAGAAACTAAAATCAAAAGAAAATAAGTGTTTCGGCTGTGTGAGCCACTCGGAGCTGTCAGTGCAACAGATTAGCACTTCTGCCTTTCCAGGCGAGGAACTGAGACCACCCAGGCATATTATAAGAGGACACTATGTCTGGACTTTATAGGGCTTCTGGCTGAGAACCTGTATTTGAAGAGTGTGGACCAAACAGTTTGAATTTCAGAGCCATAGGCTGTTGCAGACTGGTCCAAAAAAGGTACAGGGAAAAGCCAACTACATTTTGAAGAGGCTTATGCAGAGCAAAGGAATACTAAATTAGTTTACCAAAATAAGATTTTCATTAAATCCTCCCTTGCATGCTTTTGTCTGGTTGAAAATAGACTTATGATAGAAAACAACCTTGGACAGTCAGATAAACTAGACTCTGAACTTGCTGCCACTAGGAGAAACCTTGGCTTGAAACAGCATTTGCTTGCACAGTTTTCAGACACATTTCTTTGGTCTGGACAAATGCAAAAATGTCCATATTCAGTTTTGAAAGTGGAATTTAGCAGCCATTTTTCAAAGTATTGCGTTTGCCATAACATGAGAAGCATAGCATCAAGCAAAAGGATAGCCACAATTCTGTTATAAATAACATAAATACAAAAAGTTTGAACAGATAAAGGCCAATGCTCAATAGTATTTTATGCCTTTTTCATAAGTAAATGGCATACATGCATTGCAAATGAAGGTTTAAGCTATCAAGCCAATATAAAGATGCTGTGCAACTGCCATAGCTGCAACCAAAAAGCAGTTAGTACGTTTCTAACACATCTTAATTTCTCTTTATTCCAATTGTACAACAGGAAAGTTGGTATAATTCTAAAAATAAGGTTAAGCAATTTTCCTTATTCTCAATTGAGGCACACCAAGTCTCACTGGCAGAACTAAGGCTAACTGAAACCACTGCCGTAAATTAGAACCATTGCCTCAAAGTTGGAAATTCCCTTTCTAGGCTGCTAGGAAAAGTATAAGACAAAATCCTGCAACTCAACTAAACAGGGACTCTCAGTAACACGGGATAATTCCAGGGAATACTAATAGTAAGCAGTTTACAATCACCTCAACAGCTGAAATTCCTTCATGAAAATTTAAGGGACAATTTAAAATAGCAATAAAAAATGCAAACAGCATTTGCACATGGATTATTCACAAACAGGAATGAGACCTGCATTAGTCAAATTAATTGTTCCTTCAAATTGCTCACACAGCTCTCTCCCACTGCTGTTTTCTGCTATCAGTCACTCAGAGTGCACCTGTGGGCAACCATCCTGAGAGACATTACTGCTGCTCTGGTATGGAGATGATTACCTCTTTTCTAGTAATCATATCTGTTAACTGGAAAAACAAAAGTTAAATAATCTAAAACCACCCTACAATAAATCACTGTTTTGATTTTCTTTTTCCCTATTATAGATTAATACCGCTGCAACCTACCAGCATTGTTTCAAGCGAAATACAAGAAACTAGCCTTCACCATGAACACTGTGGGACTTGCATGCTTGTACTTATTTAAAAATCTGGACAAAATATTAATGTTACAAGCATATATAAGGTAAGAAGTAGCTGAGCATGTTAAAGCATTAATGTACCCATCTTATTTCATGCAAGTAAAGCGAAGCTTTTGGACAGCACAAGTGGGTGACTAATCCCCTATGAAAGCAAGCCTTTGCTCTGCCAGTCTATGTCATAGGAGTCATTACAGATATTAAAAAGTCAAGAACTGTATTTCTACAATTGTCTGATTTTCTATGTCAAAATTTCAGCAACAGCGGAATATGAAACAAATAATTTAAATAGTGGAGAGCAAAAGAAACACTGAAGTAGTCAATGAAGTATAAATGTCCCACCTTTATTCTCCCTTTGTTGCCTGAGAAACTGAATCACTCTTTATAGTGTCTAAAGCATATTAATGTGAAAAATCTTCACCAAAATCTAAACATTTAGCTTAGCTCCGTTAAAAAAACCCCTATGTTCACATGAAGTTATATAACTCAAGAATAAACACACATTCTCCATGATTAATCTTAGATTCTCCATTCATTGTTCAAAATCTGCCCCAGCTTCACACCACCTTCGACACTCTCGCTATGGCAAGGTCAAAAAGGTGCTAAAAGAACCGCTTTGTAGTAGGCTTTAGCAAAGCCTGGTGAGAAATGCATGACACTTAGTAAATATTTTCTTCTTTTTCTTTTTAGGCTTACATACTGGAATCACTGTACGTCCTCAGATTTAGACCCAACCTTAGAGAACTTTTTGCAAAGTTTTGAAGCATCTTACTTTGTGCCAATAAGAACAACAAAGAAGGTGCACGCTTTTTGTCCAGCTCTAACACACAGCAGTCTTGATTGCCCTTCACTTACACTGATTTCACACAGCTGTAACTGTTTATTTCAGTACAGTTAGTCTAGATTTACACTAGCTCAGTTGAGATAACAATCAAATTACCTATCCATCTGAGGCTGCATGATACAGTTCAATTACCTAAGGTGACATTTGATCAGGACATCAGAATTAAAATCCTTTTCTTTTACTTACATTATGCCATCGCCAGGAACGCCATTTAAGTCTATCCTAGCAAATTTAAGAATCACTGGTAGAGATTCTAGTTACCATAATATAGTTACCTGTAAGGTTAAACTGCAGCAGAATCCCAGGACAGCTTTCTCCCTGCATCAGCTCTTGCTCTCCCAAGCAATTTGGGGGCACAACTGCAGAGTGAGAACACACTGGAGCCTCTCCCACACACACAGCACGTGTGCAGGCACCCTGGGTTAGGGGCTCACTGACCCCTGTGGCCAACAACACTCCCAGGTGTTCCTACTTTGCAGCTTAGACATAGCCTTGAAGTCTCTTAAATGCCTCGGTATCTCATAATGAGGTACCAAGTGCGTCTCATCTAAAAATAAATTATTGCAAGGAGGGTGCATGCTAAATTTCAACCTAGCAGGAAGTTATCCAAAAGCGCTGGAGCTAAGATATGTAACAGTGCAGTATATTCTGACAGAAGATTGAAATGTTGAAACAATTTTTTTAAAGCCTTCCCTTAAAATAAAGCTCCTTTCCTGGCTCAAGAAAATTGAGTAATATTTCATGTCTACAGTTATTTGTGATGATGAAAAGGAGTTCATCTGCTGACAACCTGTCCCTTATACATCAAGCACTTCTCCAACAGAGTGAGAGGAGGAAGACAGTTAAGTGTGATTTAAGTGAAAAGAATCAGGTCTCTGTACATTCTAAAATAAGGGTTGATTATAAAGCGTATACATATGTGTGCCCATAAATTGGTCTACCATAATTAAAATTTGTCAAAAAATGAGCGTTACTCCCACCACTCAACAAAAATTTCACTGTTTCAACATAACAAAACAGCAGACAAAAATCCCCCAAACAGATTACAAATTCAGCCTCATGAGAGCTAGAATTCAATTACATTTGCTTCTGAGAACCAGGTTCTTTAGTAGAATACAACACTTGTGAACCAGCACAGCAGCATTTTCAAATCAAAGGTTTCCAGCTTTATGTTGAAAGCTGAAAGTTTCTGTTTTCAAGTGCTTCATTTTTTTATTAAGTCAAAACTGTCAGTAAAGAGCACACATTTCTCACACAGAAAATAATTTTAATAAAGAAAATAGTTTCAACAGAATATTTTGGGCCGCTTCTACAATGAGTTCATGCTGGTTTGCCTTTTACAAAGCAACAGCACGAAACCTCAAGGTTCAGAGCTAATCCAGCAGAGCAACCTCAGCCCCGCTGAATTTTAATCACAGAGTGCACCCAGCACACCCACAATGGCTAACCTCACATTATTCATTTAAATCAACATTAAGAAAAAAAGAAAGAAAGAAAGAAAGAAAATCCTTGCTTTTTTTACTCTTGGTGGAACCTTCTTACATTTGGATGCATTTGAATTACACAGTTTTATCTCCAGTGACAAATCTGTTATACCTTGGCTGCACCAACATCTTAGACATATGCTATTTCTTTCATTCATTTCCCTTGTGCTTTTACCTCGGTACCTAATGCGCTGTCAGAATCAGAGAATCCATCCATAAGTATTATGTGATGAGTAACTGCTGTATATGCAAGCACACAGGAGAAATGAGCTTTCATTTTTTTGTTGCAATCATTTACATAGTGAATATTATCCCATATAAATTACTTCTTGTCATCTCTTTACATTTGATCAGCTGAAGGATCCTTCTATTGAAACTGGGGGGAAAGAAAAAGAAAAACTACCAGCAATTTGACACTCCTTTATGCTTAGAGTTTGAAGGTTTGTACAGTTTTATATTCAAACTGCTATACTTTCTGATGGTTTCTCCTCTTAGAAGAGGATTCCTTTGATAGTCAGACAACTTCTATCTTATCCCTCCAGGCTAAAAATCTCAGTTTTCATGACTTCCCTCAGAAAATTAGAATTTCTGTATACCACAATATTAAGTGAAGAGGTGTTTCTTAAGCGGTTACGACCTGACAGAAATGCCTTAACTGTGGGAGAACTGACAAAAAAGTGTACTTCTGGAGGCTGGAAGAACACATAAAGTCTGCATTACTGACATACAGTTCCTACTATAAATATTTTTCACATTAATTTTGGTCTTCAGCCAAGTTCTCCAACAATTTAACACAGAGTCACACCTTGACAGGATTCATCCTAAATCACATCTTTGTCTACATTTCTTAATACAAAAATATCCATTTTGCATTAAAGTGACAAAAGGGTACGATTTAAACTCTTAACACAAGGCAATTCACAGCTGAAATAACTGAGCAGCGTAACATGTCTTTTTCTGTGCAGGTTTTACAAGCCATCTGGAATTGATGACTAATACTGAATACACACTCCCTTCCATTAAAAAATGAATATTCTAATGAATATTTTCCAATTTCTTTAGGGTGGGAATTTTGGGGGTAGGGCTTCTCTCAGACAAATCTGCCACAGAAAGTTCACTGTCCCGAGATGTTTATGGAAATAATACAACAGGTTTTGCTTTTGCTTCACACAAATTCAAGAGTCTCCCAAATACTAATGAAGAACAATGGGCCAAATTCTGCTTACTGTACTCAGTAACATTAGTGGCAGAATTCAGAAGATGAGTGCAGTAACAGGATACGGCTCATAACATTTTTCATTTTCATGAATGTGTGATCAAGATGAGCAGCTCCTAGCACACCATCAGTTAAAAAAAAAAAATTAAAAAAATCAACTAATAAGAACATTTTGTGGGGTTTTTTTTTCAACTTGAAGAAATATTCTTCAGCTATGACCCACAGCTTTTCTTTCCAAGGAAACTAGCCAGTCTGCAACTCCAGCAGGTTAAAATTTACGGACAATGTAACTGCAAGTAGCCCGAAAAAGCAGAGCAAATAATTGGGCTCCCTCCAGACTGTGACAGCAGCATCATTAGCTCCTGTTTTTAGCTTGTTCCTAAGGTGGAGACATGCATAAATGATGGGGGGGACACAACATTCTAATCACTGGGAAGGATTATTCTTCCTTCAGTCTTTAAGTCTAAAACTCCACCTGTTTTTCATACAAACATCAATTATTTCCTACAGAAATACAAGCAGGATTGCACTATCTAAGCTTATAGGGGATGTCTCACTCTTCAGCACAGATGCACAAAGTCAGGTCTCAAACATGCACCTTAGTAGATCAGTGTAGTATATTCTTCAGTTTTACATATTTTTGAGTAGGAAGCCAAATTTTTTATGAATCAACAGCTAAATTGTCAGGTTTGATTGAACTAGTACTTAGAAGACAAGATGTGTACCCGAAGTTTGTGAAGTCTATTTTAAGAAAACAAAACCAGATTGCAAATAAAGGAGCTGCACAATTCCTGAGAGGGAGGGGATAACAAAATAAAAAAAAAAAAACCACCCAACAACAATAAAACCAACATTAACAATAAATATAGTTCAGAAATTGTGTGTTTATGAATTAAATCAGCTTTCCCCTCACTCATGGGGAAAGGGTGAAAGATTGAATGACATTCTGAAGGATTTAATATTAATACCTATTAGTTATGACAATGTTCACAACTTTTAAAGACTGTTTCAAAAATGCTGCAGTTATTAGTGCAATAATTTTCACCATCCAAAAATGAGCATCAGTTATTGTTTTTGGTTATTTTCCAATTCAAGAAGAAAAAATAAAAACAACCAACTTTTGTGTTTCGGAGCCATTGTTACACTATATGATCCAGCTGGCCAACCAAATCACATAAAGAAAAGAACGCCAAATGAAAAGTTTGAAAGTCCAACAATATAAGAATTATTCATTCAAATCACCCAACAAAATATTTTAAAAGCAGAAACCCTTCAAGGAACATCACTATTGGCAATTTGTTAAATTTTCTGAGCACTGAAAGGTCTCAGTTTTTTAAAATAAGAGACCAAAAAACCCAAGTTAACTTCCCTCAGAGGAATACCATAAAACAGAAAGCCATCTGACAGCAGGAGTCTAAACAAAATAACAAAAGAATTTTTATGTTTTGCAATCACTTTTGCATCTACATTTTCTATTATGAAATAGGATGGTAAGAGATTTATATATGATCATTTTATTTTATTTATGCAATTCATACCAAATTCAGCCATGACCTCCATTGTATTTTTAAGCATTATAGTCTTATTTAAATGTTTTATTTCAAAAGCACGCTTTTAGGTTGAAAAATACCACATACACAGACGTCCTACATTGTCTTCACAAAAATGTCTCCTATGATCTTCACTGAAGTAACGTAAGATCAGAAAAGAGATCTATTTCCTTGTAATTTTGGAAGATAAACTGTCTTCATATAAAGAAAAATCCCTACAAACCTGTGGCCACTAAGCATCTATATTACACCTTTAAATCAATGTTACTCGGAGATTAAACCCTTTGAGTTTAGACATCAAGGTTTCTTTACAGCTGCATATAGTATGAAACCCCCTCTTACAGGGATGCTACAACACAACTCCTCCAAGGAGAAAACATGCATATTCTTTTACATCGCACTAGAGAAATCATCAGGTCATATATCTGTATAACAATATGCACAGCAGAGAGTTCTACAGATATATTTTATTAAAACATACCAGTTTTGTTTTTTCTGCTCTGCCCAACTGATATAATGTGTCTTGACAGGCAAACTAATATAGTCAACTTTAGAGCAGGCTTCTCCTCTATAATTTTTGTCTATTGCAAACAAAGAGTTACAGATATATCCCTGCTACTTCTGTTATATCAGTTGAGAACAAAATGCAGCAAAAGATGGACTTCTGCTTCTTTAAAATGCAAGATTTCTAATTTTACACCTGTTATTCAGAATTCAGAACAAACATAACAAATCTTGTATCAGATACACATTTTACTGCTCACTTTTCAACACTTACTCCATTTGTTTTACTGGTTTTGCTATCCTCCTTATCAACTAAATTATTTCCCATTAAAATTCATGGCCTCTCCTACATTGGGCTGCACATTATCTGAGCTGGAAGTAGGCTGTTGTGACAATCACAGGCTTTTTGAACAGCAATGGCGTGTCTTAGGGCAGAAAAAGCCTGTAAAGGAGAGTATGCATCAGTAGCACAGCAGAAGACCAGTTCACACATTGAATTAATTTGTGATGAATATCATGCATAGGCTTGTACAGGCAGTCATGCATCCACCATACCCTGCTCACCGCTTCCCACAGCCCCTGTCAGCCTTATTTAGGAGAGACATCTTAGATGATAACATTGCTCGACATTACTAGTTTACGTAATACTTTTTTTTCAAAGTATCTCTTTCTTGCTTTAAAATTGTAAGTAAATCGGTACAGAGCTTCCTGACAGACTGGGCAAAGGCAGGGAAGTGAGGGTCGATGAGGAATGTGTTTAAAAACTGCACCCTTCAGGCAGTTTTTTCAGGTCCTGAGGTTGCCAACAGGCCCTAATGGCCCTGCCCATCTCCAGTGGTCCTGTTTCAGCTGGGGCACAGGTCCCAGCTCTTGCCCCAGCACAGTGCCTGCGCCCAGCCCCAGCCCCTCCTGATACTGGCTGGACTTCCTACACTGATGTGGGACTTGATCCATCATCTTGCTTTACAGGATGGTCCTTGGGCTGTCAGTGGATCCTGTCTGTCACCAGCCTGGCTGGAGCCCTGGGGCACTTGTGACTGCTGTCCTGCTTGTGCTGGGGTCACCCTCAGCCCCGTCTTGTCTTCCCTTGGGGCAGCACTGATGGATGCTTTTTCACTGTAACATTTGAGAACACTGAGAATTTTTCTACTAAGAGATTTGTCCTGGAAAACAGCAAAAATGCTGCTGTTTACAGAAATGTATTGCTTTTGTTACAAAGGTGTCACTGTTAAAAGATTCAAGGTGAAATTTCTGGTCAAAATTGACACGGCAGTTCCTATACCATTCTAATCCTGAATTAAGCACAAGCAGAATCTGAATCTAAGGTTTCTGTATCTCTGACAAGCAACCATGTCACTGACACTTTATCTGTACACACACCTACACTTTCACACATACAAACGCTTTCCTGTTCAGGTTTATTTATCAGTGAAGTTGTACATGGAAAGCTGATTTGATACCATAGAGAAGTTTGGTATTTTGGGGGCAGGTTTTGGGAGTGGGGTGGTTGGGGTTTTTTTGTGGTTTAGGCTGGGGGGAGTGGGGAGGTGGATCTGATTCTGAAAAAAAAGGTGGAAGCTTTTCAAAGTTCTCACAAGAAGGAACTGGGAAAAAGGCCGTACATTGGAGGGCTTGTCCTCATCCCACGAGGAGAAGCCACTGCCCAAGAATCCAATTTACCAATTTCTGCCTAGTCAGTGGATTAATAAGAAGTCTGAAGGAAAATCAGCAGGAAATCAGGCATATTTAAAAAAAAAAATAACTTGAAATCATGCCATCCGAGCAGATTTTTGTTGAAATTGAGCCCTTTTCCTTCGTATGTTACAATTTTGACAACTTGGCAAATTCCAGTCAAGACATTTCTCATTAAAAATGGTGGACAAGATCCTTTGAGAAACAGTAACACTTTAAGAGAAGTAATGCTTTTATACACTGAATCATCCGCCATTCCTACTTCTTGCCACAAAATATCTACATGCAACTGCAAATGTTACTTCTTGGGAGAATAATATGGAGACACAACTTTCAGCTACATGCAATGCTATAAAAAGGATGAAGGAGAAGGTAGGACAATCTCAAGTGGATGGCAGCTGAATGAGACAGCAATCCCCAGACTGCAATTTGAGAATTGCCATTTAAGAGAATATCCAAGCTGCATCCTTTGAAATCATAGCACTATGGAAAATATTCCAGGCTCCTCCAAGACTACAAAAGTAACAAGAGGTCTATATGATCTATTTACTCTTTGGTCTGATTTACAGAAATAGCTCTTGACAGGAGGCAACTTGATAATAAAAAGTGAAGCTTTCCCACTCCTCTTTTAAGCACATCTTTAGATGTTGTCTCTCTCTTCTCCCCCCATTAAGTGATAGATCTGAAGACTAAAAAGGAACTGAAGAAGTGGCAAGATCTAACGCCTGTTGGACTAAATACGTAAATTATGAAATCAAGTCTCAGAACTGGGAGACCTTAAGTCAGAGTACTGGTAAATCAAGAAAGTGATGAAAGCAGTGTTCACCATTAGAAAGGGTGCTGATTTTATCTGTGACATTTCTATCCCTCAGAAGTCTACAATATTTTTCATATAAGATCAAAGAAAATGCATTAATATTTGCATATGGTTTGCTGTATATCCCCCCCCTTCCATTAGCATCTCTCTCACTTCCTAACTTCAAACACTGGATAATACAGAAATCTTTAGTTTAAAGGAAACAAAACCCCCTCCACTTCAGATAACTAAAATGCATATTGAAATTAATGGGAATCATTTGATTCCTTCCTGTGACAAAATAAAAATCAGACATTTTCTGGAAAAGAAGCATCTTTAATCTCCAAGGTGAAACATGAGAGTAGAAAAGTGTGATTTCCTAATGAAAGACTTTTTGTTATTCTCACATTTTTCTGCATGCAATTTTTGCAGTATTTGTTTGTATAACTATGAATTGGCTTATGTTGTTTGAATTTCTTAAGCAAGCATTTTGCTTTTTATTGTAATACAATAATATGATAGTTAAAAAGAACTTGTCATATTTAAATATTTTCTGCATGATTGGCATTAAAGCATTCAGAATGAGGAATTAATGAGAGTATTGAATTAAATGTGTCAAATGCATCCAGTTTTTAAAGCTTCAACATAACAAACACACAAAGCACAGAAGTTATTTTGTCTGCATAAATGATGTTCAAAAGCTTAGAGCTGTCTCGTTATAAGGTGGTTTTTAATATCTGAAGTGGAGTTAGTCTTTATAGTAATCTTGGCCCCATAATGAACCCACTCCTTCTATTGGGACGATGTTTATATTTTTCTGTTGGTTCAGAGTGAACCAAGCCTGGGATGTGTCCTGCAACCATTTATGAATGCAAGTGGCTTTGTGTATGTGACTTCAGTTGCCTACCTCTACATTACAAAAATGAAGAGGTCTTCCCCAGTCTAACTGTACAACCCAGGTGCATTCAAGTCCTTAGTGATGTTGCACTAACACATGACAGCAACCCCCCTTCTCTGCCCAGCCTGGTTTTCATGCAGGAAAAAACACCCTCCCAGCCCTATTCAGCAAAAACAGAGGTGTATCTGTCTAACGATCAACCATCAGAGCAACATCCCAAGTCATGTAGAAGTATTGCAAACACAACACAGTCACGCACACAGGAAAATTACCATGATTGCTGAAAGGAGGCAGAGCTGCAAAAATACTCAGTTTTGGTCCTCTTAGGTTAATAATTTCTGAGTTTAATATTGAAAGTCCTCCCAAAGGTGAGAGGCAAGATTAAAATAAAATTTTATTGATTTAAATAAAACTCCTTGGGAACAGTCAAGCTTTTTATTTTGTCAGCTACCTTTTGCCTGTCAGAATGGTATTTCATACTACTGAAAGTAATGCCCATTTCTCCTTACTGAAGACCCTTAGCAAAACCATCCACAACATAGTATTTCATGTCTGCTTCTGAAAGGTAAACTATCTCAAACAGAAGGCAAAATTCTTGTGACAGAAAATTCAGCCACTTCCTTCCCTTTTTTACTGTAATATTACACATCTTTCTTACAGAGAAAAGAACACACCTAATGTAAGGAGTTAATAATCTGCAACTGTCTTATGGGAAGATTGAGGATCAATACTTACCAGTTCACAACCAAAAAGCAAAGGGCTACATTAAGACAATGTTTCCTACCTTTTGAATTTTTGTTGAGCATACCACGGCTGTTAATGACTGCAATGTACTGAGCCTAAGACTAGATTGATTGATAACAAAAATACATTTTTTCAGGCTAGATTTTTTGATGGCATTTCTATGCAAATTAAGAACAAAAATACACTATGTTTTACCCAATTTCAACAACAGATCACGGAAAGTTCAAGTAAAAGTTTTTCTTTCAAAACTCTGTAATTTTTTTATTGCACTGCCTTTCCAGAAGTATGGATAATAATTAATGCTTCATGACATTAAGCACACAAGTTAAATCGAAAATCCTATTACATACCTAGGAAAAATTAGCTGTGGAATGACATAAGACACAGCCTTCAGCTCTTAACAATCTAGGAGGAGTTCTTGTTTAACCATTCAGAAAGTCCAAATTATATATAATTCTGCTAAACTTCATCCTTCTCACAAATCTCTCAAGGATTGCTCTCAGGAGACTGGTAAGGAAGCGAGGTCATTGGATCCCTTTTTTAGTGTTACAATAGGGACGTCCATAGCAAAAGAAAGTAGCTGGCATCACCGAGTGTGAAGAAATATAATGGAAACTAATAAGGTACCACATTTTAATGTTCTTGTTTCAAATTTGTTAAGCACAGCAAGAACTGTATTTCCTTTACAAGACTGTATTTCCTTTATATACAAATGTATAAAAACACTGGTATGGTATTGGAATGTTTCCTGTGATTTTATCAGTAAGTAATGTTTGTCCTGTAAAGGCTGATAATGTATAACTCTTTCCAAACTCCATATTTAAGACTAATCAGAAGTATGTCTTTTTTTAGGACAGAACTTCTCATTCTAAATTACTTTGGCAGACAGCTATTCTGTAGGCACAGATTTAAGGACACAGCCATATAAATAAATATAAGAAAGTTATATATAAATATAAGAAAGATTTTACACTTTCAAACCTATTCACAGAAAGCCACAGGAAAAAAATAATCTTTCCATCTGCATTATAGGAATATGGGCAGAGTGAGGGTTTAATACAATTATTTATCTATGTTATTTAACTAACAGACAGCATGAAACAGAAGTCCTGAACAAATAACCTTTTAACCACTCAAAGGTCCTTTAAGGCTACCTATCCTTCCACAGCCATCCAGAACAGGGAGGTTGAGGAGGGATCCTGGCAGATGCTTTCGCTACAGAAGGGCTCTTAAATCTGAGCGCTGGGTTTCCATGCCCCACGCTGCTGCAGAGTATTGTTATGCTGGAAGGTGTTAATGGTTGCCAGCAAGCATGCCTCTGATCCATGGGAAATCACAGACTTTGCAAGCTGAGGTACATGCCAGCAGCCCTTTGTTCAGAGGAATTAAGATCTTTAATAGAGTAAAACAGCTGAAACAACAGAAAGCCATGTGGGAAGGCCCAGGGGATTGATTGAAAATGTCGGGTCCTGCATTGACAGGAGGTAGATGTGTTGGTACATGTAGGCAGAAAACCACCAGGAAGCCAGAAAAACAGTTGTAGGCTTGGCCTTGAGAACAGAAATAGACCTCCTTGGGTGCAGGACTGAATGGGAAAATAGGTTTAAAAGTTTGAAGTAAGAAAACTCTCCATTATTATTCATTTCTGCTGTGTTTAGGAAAAGACAATGCATTCACTGCAAATGACTAGGGATGCTCCAAAGAAATGCCTGACAAATATAAGCAGTTTCTCCTCCCTCAGAAACAAACCACTAAAGCCTAGCTAATAGCAGCAAGGAGCTGAAAACAACAGTTCACAGCGTTCAGCCCACAAAGAAAAGATTAATTTTCTTTAAGAGATCGAAGGATGGTTCAATTTCCCACTGTGAACTCCAGCCAGAACTGCTTGCTTCAAAAGCCAAAAGCACTTCGTTCTCGATGGTTGCTCCCACAGTGCAAGCTTCTGCCTGGAGCAGCCTGCCTGTTTTCATAGCTACAAGGGCCATGGGGAAGCCCACGACCTTCCCATGTGCCCACAGGACAAGCACATCAATCCTCTTCACCTGGCAAGCACCTACACCACAGAGGTACCTCAGGATGGGTGGGTGTACCCACTCCACCATTAGTCACATTTCTGGTACCAGGAACTTGGAAGAAATTTTTAAGGATGCTTTGCAACCAGCTGTATATTGCACCAGCCTAAATAGAGAGTTAATACTTTAAATTACATGAGACTGCATCTTTCTTGAGCTCTGAAGTATCTCTCTCACCCCACTCACTAAGTAGACCATTTTCAGCTCTCAATGTTCTATTTGCCACCACCGGTGCAGCTGGTGACCAGGCACAGGCCCAGGTACAGACTGTGAACTCTGAATAGTGTTTAGACAGCACAGATAGTTCAAGTAAAAACAGAGATCTCATTTATGTATAGCCTTGGACAACCCAACAGGAAAATAAAATAAAAAAAAAAAAGCAGAAAACAGCCAACAATGAAAACCCACGGAGAGCTGGGTAGCCAGGTTTACTTGCAACTTCCTGAGGGACCTAGGCATTCACCAGAGCCAATATTATAGCAATCTACTTGAAAGTGAAATGTATAGTAGGTACATCTAGCTCTGCATCTTTCCAAGCCTCCAACACATGCTTGAGAATGCAGACACACAACGGTACAGACCCATTACAGACTGATTAAATTCAACAAACAGCCTCTTGACTCAGGTACGTGGATACTGTGCACAGAGACAGGCTGTTGCCTCACACCACAATATGATTTATAAATGAGACCATTGTAATGAAGACGGATTGTTCCTAAATCAAGTCCTACTGAAGGCAGTGACCAAAGGTAAAATTTTCTACGTATGATTTAGGTATTAGCAGACAGATTTATAAAAAATTTTGTAAAGGAAGTGGACATCAACCTTCTGAGGTACTTTTTTAAATACAAGTATGGGCCCAACATGTCAGAACATAAATAAGCCATGGTAAATCATGCCCTTCAAATCCATGCTGTCATTTAAACCAATGGGTCCTAAATAGGACTACATTTCTACATTTTTTTCAAATTGTTTGCCATGCATCTAATACATTATGTTTCTCTGTACTGCTGTCACATGAAATATTAACAACAGTGGCAACTAAAAGCCAGACACTAAACATATACGTTTGTTCTGTAGTTGTTCATACTTGATATAACCATAATGTCTAATCTAGTGCCAGATGATGAACTTGATGTTCCAAAGTTTTATTTCTCCCTGGTTAGATTCACTACAAAAACGGAAGAGAGGAAAGAAAAGACACCGGTAGCCTTACGCTGGATGTATTGTTGACAGGACAAGAACATGTTTACTTTTGTTATTCCTTCTGGTGCTCATTATAAGCACCACACTTTTGGATGAGTTATGGCTAAAGTGTCTAGCTATCAATAAAACATGGGTTTGCTGAACCTACAGCAACATGAAACATAAATGCAGTAATCTCCTGTTTACTGCTGGCACATTATGTGACATTATTTTTATTCAAACTTGACCATTGGAAAATTAAAACAACTTTGATCACTTTTGGAGATTCTGGGCTAAGATTTCCATTTGTAACTATCAATTATTTAAAGAATAGTTTTAAAGGGTTCTTAGAGCTTTTTAAAAAATTATAGTAATTTAAGCAGCAACGGCAG
Source organism: Limosa lapponica baueri (assembly GCA_002844005.1). Taxonomy (NCBI): domain Eukaryota; kingdom Metazoa; phylum Chordata; class Aves; order Charadriiformes; family Scolopacidae; genus Limosa; species Limosa lapponica. The sequence continues at coordinate 355,443 of KZ506058.1, forward strand.
ATGATTACAAGTCTTAAGCCTCATATGGAATAAAAAGTCTGTATAAAATAGTCACATTGCCATCTACTGACAACTCCTTATAAAAAGGCTTGCGTTTTTCATTAGCTGCCTGACTATATACTTAATGCTCTCTCTCTTGACATACAGTAGCACAAAAAATTAGGGACGTACAATATATGTTGTTTAATACATCCCACTGCAATAATCCTGCTTCTCTTCGAATCCATTCCAATCCATTCAGGCTTTCACAGTTATATACTGCAATTAGATACGTTTATTAATGGCATTATTGCACAGTATTTCACAGGAGGTAAAACTGTTTTCAAGAAAGTAACTACAGAAGGGTATGTTAATAAATCTGTGCTACATGCACAGTACATAGGGACTTGCTAATAGGATTTCCATAATAACAGCATTTATCTCACTGCACATTTTATAATACCAATCACCGGCAACCACAGTATTGTTATTATATTACGTGAAAAATGGGATTTCGTGTTAAGGACATATTGTGTAGCCTAAAACAGCAGTGTCACTGATGCACCTGTGTATTAAGAATGCTTTTATCTCATCTTTATACTAAAATACATTTTGGCCTGAGCCTTAATGCTGTAGTTATTCTGACAGCAACATGCAACTGCACTTTAAAACTGAATCTAGGCCTCATATCAGTTCTACCTTAGTGCAACATGGGTCAGTGGATCCTAAAAATGACCTGTAAATGAAGTGATGCAGTGCTCTTTCATGAAAGCAAATATACCAAGCTGGGATTTCCTCACTGTTACCCAACCAGCACTACTAATCCTGTGCACAAACTGAAGGCTGTCCTTAGCTTCTCACTGCTTAATCCTCTGCTAAGAATTTCTGCATGGTCTCTGGTCCATGGCATAAGGTGACATTTCTCCTTCACCCTTGCCTCTTAGTTGTAATATACAAGTTTGAAAGTGGAAAAAAAGGCAACAAAAAAAAGTAATCTACCAGGTACTGTATAGGCTACAGTATTTGTTCCCAGTTTTTCACACACACCACATTTACCCTTCATAAAAGAATTTCCAACGCTCTAAATTCTCTTTAACACTTCAGTCACTGTCATTTCTTACACTCATTTGAACATAATCCAACATTTTAACTTTTGTGTTAAATGAAATGTAACTCTGACCATTAACTCCTTGTGTGCTCAGCCTTTCAAAAGTAAATAATCTAAGACCATCCACAGAAAGATTCAACAGGAACTCTGTTGTATGCCTATGCCCTGTTTCACCACAGGTAAGCTACCCTCAGACCTCAGAGCATATCAGAATTCTTTCTGGATGTCCTTTTATAGGACTAGCATATGTTTATTGCACATATCTTAGCATACCCAAGCATTTTACTTTGCCTCCTTTTCTGGAGTCACACAACCACTTAAAATCTTTTTAGAGCTATTGAGCCATGTCTAATTATCACTCACTCACTGATACATCTGTAATAACTAGAATAACTAAATGTCAGGATAGAAGGATTAGCATGCACAGTACGAAGAGGAAGGCAGGCTGCTGCAAGGTAATATTGTGTTTGGCTGAAATCCATTTTGTTTACAGATAAATAAACTAACTGCCAGATTTACCACTCTGCAACTTTCTATTTTGTCTTCTCATCCAATGATTGCTGGCAATAACATCACTCTGACATGAAGCTCTTGCAATCCAATGAGTGCAGAATAAATTATGAAAGTCACACTTGTCTCCCCTTGTAAATACTGCAGTTTTTCTAACTAACTACTACACGAACAGAATGAATAGAAATATATTGCATAAAATTCATAAAATTTCCATTTCAATGAAACAAAACTTGAATGGAGATCAATTCTTTAAGTAACAAAATAATTTCCCTAAATATCAAAGCTAAAGTCAAAGCTGGCAGTTGTTTCCAGAATAAGATACCTGCTACCCGAAAACTCAAGGTCAGCATCAAATCTCACAAGTTTTCCTTAAATGTAACCATCCTCTCAACTTTTCTTCTTAAAGAAAGAGGATAAGTATTTTCACTACTGAGGCATCCAAAAAAACCTAACTTTCAAATTTAAACAGAAACATATTTTGAGCAAAGTTCATATAATCCTAGCAGAAAAACATGAATAATTTATTTTGCCGGGATTGTAACAGGAAGACAAAATGTGAAAACATAGGACATGCAAAATGTTTTTCTTCCTTTAGAGTCCTCAAATTTGAATTTCACAATAGGTGTTGAAGGGGTTTTGGTAGGTTTGGTTTGTTTGTTTTATTAAAAGTGTATTGTTTTAGATCTCAGAGAAATAAAACAGCTCAAGTAGTGGAAAGTAGCCAAAGACAAACGCTACTGGTTGGCTGTATGAATTTCCTAAGCAGGATCACCTGAAATTTAGCTACTCATCTACTCTTCATATGAGACAACAATGAGTTGAAACAGCCAAGAAGTATGCAAAGAATGCAAACAATCAATTAATGCAGTTCAGAAGTGAAATTACTTTGTTTGTAATGCAGAGAACACACAGCAGTGATAAATTATTACTTTAACATTGTAACAGCATCTGTTGCACACAGCCTGCAGGGCTAAGATCTGGCCTTTGATCTACATCACTCACATTGTAAAGAACAAGGTAATCCAGACACTTGTAGGACTCTCACTTGTAGAGCTTTAGAGAAGCTATAAAAAAAAAAAAAAAAAAACAAAAACCCACTCTCAAAGAATCAATGCACTTTTTTTTTTTTTTGGCGGGGGGGGAGGCGTTTTGTTTAGCTTCAACAAGTACAAGACAGAATAAGAACGAAAAAGTCCACAGCAGGAAGAACTTGCAAGCTGGCATGTTTATTTTATGTTTTCCACTGTTTCTGTTTGCCCCAGATAAATTCATAAAAATATACTTACCTGCAAAGCATGGCTCAATGAGGGAAGAAAACAGTTAATGATGGTGCACGCCAACTTCTGTGACTGATATGAGAGAACCTCTGAGCTATTTCATTTTAGAACAACCTCTGTATACTTAAAAAAACCAGCAAATTCCATGGTGTCAGAAGTGTCACTTCTACAGTGCAGAAGGTCATGTCATTCAGTACAGCGTCCTGGGAGAGACTCTGAATTAACAGTTTAGTCTTTTAGTACCTATAACTCATTAAAAGCTAATTTGAAAGTCTCAGGGTTTCAAAGGCACCAACAGCAGAAAGTTAAAGTTTGGAGAGTACTTAGGAATGGTACATCCCCAGGGGGCTTGTTTTCCTGCTTTTGAAGAAATCACTTGATCATTGCCCATGCTTAAAATGAAAGATACAAAGAAGCACTGCAAAATTAAACCTTAAAGAATATTTCTCCAAAGATGTTATGAGAATTTTAAAAATAAACAAAGGTTTCATTGTCTGCCTTTATCACCTGAATCTGCATATTCAGAAGACACAATTCAAAAGAGGCAAATGATTTTTTTTTTTTAAGATATTCACACACACACAAAAATGTAACTCAACTTTCAGACTCATCCATAGTACAGTATGAAGTGCCTTTGGCGGTGAACTGAAGGCACAAGTGACAGTATGTAGGGTGTAACTGTCATCCTCAATGTCTTATAACACCACTGGCCAGTGCAAAATATCTTTGAAGGCTGCAGTGGGTGACAAGACACTTTAAGAAGAGATAGGAAAAATCAAAAGACATTGACTGGTTTATACACTGTCATTGAGTAAATCAAATTTTGTTTCTTTGTAAGTTCAAGATACTTGCATTACATTAACGGTTCATTAGCACGGACAAGCATTATCTGTAACACTGTTACAAGCTGATTTTTCTTTTTGAAGGTCTAAAAAAAAAAAAAATAAAGCTCAATAGAAAAGAAGGCTATTTGACTGCCAAAAGGTCTCAGCTCAAACCATGCTCCAATGTCTTTGTTACAATGGAAACACTGCATATTGAGTAGCTAAAATAAAATTTAAAAAAAGCTTAATTTTAGCTTTAGAAAACTTTCTAAAAACATTTTCAAGTCCAGACATTTTACATTTTTTTTAACATATTTTGCATATAATATTTGTAACTATGTCACAGCTAATTATTTAGCTGGAAAATTTGCCTTATTTTTCACTACAGACCTTGATCCAGCAGTTATCTAATTTTAAGCATATACTTAAGTGCTTAGAAAGTAGTTCCATACTGAAATACTTAACTAAATTACTTCAGATGCATTCAGTAAAATTTTTTAAACATTTACACATTTTAAATATGCAGAGATACTCCTAAACCCTGTACTGAGGCTTAATGCCTAAAGTTTGCAATACTTAGGTACTAACAACCTTCTTATGCATCTGGGCACACTGGGCATGAATTTTCTGTATTCAGAAAATACGTGTTGCCTTTTATTTTAAGAGTGCATTACTCACACTAATAAACTCTGGTCAAAACTGCAACCATCTGCAACAGTTCATACTGTTAGTTACGGGACGCAGGCTTGCAATTCTGCAGTCACAAGCTTGACCCAGACCCAAGGAAAGCGACAGCAATAGGTGCAAGTAAGGTCCTCTGCAATCACCACACTGTACTGGCTGTACACTCACTGAATGAAAATGTGGTAAAAACCTTTTCACCTCACATTTCATAGCATGTAAGTGACAAAAAAATCTACAGCTTATGAGATCTATCATATTTTTATAAACATTTTATGCAAAGTTTAGAGAAAGAGGTGCGATTGCATGACCAAAGATGTCCTCTAAAATAATTTACTGCTCTTGTTTGCTCTAATACACTGCAGAGCAGATAAGATAACGTTAACAAAGGGGTAAGAAAGGGAGTTATAAATGACAAATGGGACAAAACTCACAGTCATTGGTCTACTGCATCAGCTACAGCACCTTAGTCATAAAGTGGAAAAAAAAATAATAAACAGATATAATTCATCATCCAATGTTCACTCTGGTACCCAAGTTGTATCAATCCCAATTTATTAAAAATCATGAAAATATATGACATTACAAATATGTCCTTTAACAGCGTAGAAAGTCTCATGATTGTAAATTACTCCTATATAAACCTAAGCCCTAACTTTAGAACACTGAATATCTAACAAATCTAATTATTAGACGAGGTCTATTATTAATATTATTTGTATTACTGCACTTTCTGAGCTGCATAGTATACCGGTGCAAATCTGTAATGTGTAATCCATCTGCCAACACAGAAATCATGTATCTTACAGCTTGAGTGCTTGGAAGCACTGATAGCCCTTATGACAAGTTTTTAATGAAATAATGCTATGCTTGTCAGTGGAACTGAGAAAAAGAATACGTTAGACTGACATATATCTAATCATCCTGCAAAATATTGCATCCCAGAACTGGAGGTGGAGAGTCATAAAAGGCAGACAGCATAATGTGCTTATTTGTAGTCTCATCCTGGAACCAGTGAGAGTTAGTGTTGACCAGCACCAATTTTCTGCCCAGAGGAATTAAAAACGCTGGCATGTGGATAAGTTCAGTGTAATAATATCAAATAATTGCCCGCAAATACATACCCTGAAAAAAAGGGTTTGTTCCCTATTTATTTCTACAAAATCGCGGCTTTGATTTGCACTGCATTCCAAGCCATGCCAAGAAACATGATGCACAACAAATATGAACCACAGACATGTTTACCCTCTGCCTCTTATGCTTCCAGATGTCTCAGTTTTATGTGCCAAACCACCTCCTCCTCTTTCAAAATCCTACTTCTAAACTTTTGAAAAGTCCTTTTTCTTTCTACATTACGTCTTGTGGTGGAGTAACAACACTGTGTTTGGAGGGCATGTTTCAGAAGTACTTGCAGGTTATTTCCAATTAAAAATTCAACCATGCTGCTACAAACAGAAGAGCTTTTAAGCATTTAGTAGTAAAAAGAAACCAAATGACAACAGTGGCTTGTTAAAATATGGTAGCAGTATTATGATTAATTTTAATTCATAAAAGATAGGAGCGTTCAAATAAATATTTCTGCTGTATACTTCAGAGACAAAGTAGTATGTCTGAGGAACTGATGAAACCTTTCCTGTATTAACACAGGAAAATGTTAGGTAGCATCTTCTGAAGTCTGACATTTTAAAATCAGCAGATCCAGGTAACTGTTTTAAAAGAATCAGCCAAGTATCTTTCTAGGCTGTTAGTGACTTCTGTCACCTTGGCAAAGCTTCAGAAGACTGAAGAGGAGGTAGAGTTGTACCAATATGACAAGATGGGACTTTATAGAAGTCCCACAGTAATTATCAGAGTATAACATTGACAAGAGCAAGAAATTAACTTCTACGAAGTCAATCCTATGCACAGTTATAACTCCTATGTACTCTTATTCAGAAATCAGGGTGTTCTGGTTTGTATCAGTCAAAAGCAGAGACTGATGTTTGAATCAGAGTTCTGGTACAAAATACTTGTTTACAAGAATATATCGAATTCTGCTTCTTTAAAAACAGAAGTGAAGTGAACTGAGACAATTACCTCTCACAGCATCAGAACTCCCTCATTCATCCTGTTCCAAAAACTTGCCTTCGAAGAACACAACTTGCATCTGCTCAGGTTGCATAAAATATTCCTTCTCCATTTCCAAGTTCTCTCCTTGCTTCCTGTGCAAGGTAGTTCAGCCACACAAACATACCCTCTCATGTATCAATAATCAGCCAAACTTTCTTCACACAGAACACCTGGATTTCTAACTAGCTGCCTTTATTTTGGATGAAAATACATTTAGCTGTGTCTCATAGCTACCATAAAATATAGGATGATAATTAACTCCATCAGTTTCTACTAGATTAATCCAATTTATACTACTATATTCAACTAAAGAGGGACTTTGTGGGTAGTGGTAAAATTAATGTTCATTGTTTTCAGTGTATTTTATATTAGTCTAATTGACAAATGTTTCCATTCCTGCAGTAAAAAAAAAAAATCATGTAGCTTTCTAAGCAGTGAAGGCACATGTAAAATTGAAATGAAATGACTTGGCTATGGGTATATTAAAAGAAACGTATTATCAGCTAACAGGGGCAAAAGACTCCAAGGTTATTTAAATTAAACATGATGAGCAATGCCAAAGTCCCATGGGCTCAGCCGATTCTCTCCAAAAGAAGTCAAGCTAGTGAAGTTGCAGTACAGTGGCTTGGGTCTTGTACCTTAATTGTGCCTAATCAACACAGAGCTGACTTTGGGAGCAAGAACTGAGCTGCAGTAGTCTAACAACCACAAGCTAAATAGTTTAGACAACTGGAAGAGAAAGTGGTCTGTTTCCACTTCCCACTTAATTTTCCTGTTGCTGGCTCAATCTCCTTTCCATCTACCCAGAGCAAATTCTGCTGTCACAGGACTCGTTCCAAAACAATCCTGGGGCTGTTGATGCTCCTAAAGCCTCTGCATTGCAAATGTGAGATTAAGAGTATCACATAGACATGCAGCCTCAATTACAAATATGTTTACAGCCACTCTTTAATTACTGATTTTTTTTTTCCTCCCCACTTGCACCATCTCCATCCTTTTAAAATAGAAAATTTGCCAACCTTCATGCTCTCCACCCTATATGACAGAGTTCCACATAGTAATAATATGAGAATTTGGATCATACCCATCAGTTAACAATAGAAACTGAACCATCAATTCATAAAACTATCCAGTGAGCAGAATATATTAAATCTTAGACTGGGTTTCATAAATGAGTGATAATAATGGAATCAAACCAATTAAACTGGCAGAACCCACTGCCATGTGGACACATAAAAACATCAAGTTGAGCAATATCCTGCAAAGGCTTGAATGTTTGTATGAAAGTGAAAATGCTCAAATATGCAATCAGAAGGAAATAACCAATCGAGAAAAATCTTCAAAGGTCTCAAGTTACTAACCAGTGAGACAAATCTAAATGTTCTCTCCAATCTGGATTTGGATGATTCGATCCTGTACCACTAAGAACAGAAGAGTCTTCCCTTTGTTTGTGGCCCAAGAACTAGATTTTCTTGTACTAAAGAGTTTACTGCTTCCTGCACTCATCATGGAAAAACATCTTGCTTGACCATGCTGAGACACTTGACTTTCTGCCTTATTCTGCTGTGTGAGTAGTTTTGAAAATGCTCCTTTAAAAACACTAGTCCCGTCTTTACATCCTATAAACTTCTTGGAACAGTTAGTATCTCAAGTATTCATGTAAATAGGACCAAATATAAACAAATTCATGTATGAGAAGACCGTGGAAGACTAGAAATAAGTATTGACATTCTCACAGCCAAGAACAACCCAGGAAAATCCTGAAACTCTAAATTTGTCAGGTCAAACATAGTCTATAGTCTCTTACCAGTAATGGTGAAAATCACATAAATAGCATACATAGTACATATACAGCACATATAAATATGAAAGACAAAATGGAACAGACTGAGTATGAGGACAATACAACCACACAGACAGAATACTAGTGTTTCACAGACTGATGGTTTTATAATTTTTTAAACACATTTATTTTGAATCAAGTTAAATCGCGTACCACTCTGACACCTTCTGAGGTAGAGCTTGAAGCAAAAAAGTATTACTGTATGGAGTTCACATAAAGATTTCCAAGCATAAAAGACAGCACAGAAAAAGAACTATGGGAGAAAAGAGCAAAGGAGAGGTCAAGTAGGGTATGTCTGCAAGACTGAATAAGAGACAAAAGTATGCAATTTTGAAACAAATCTTACATTACAAAAAAAAAAAAAAAAAAAGAAAGAGTTCTCTTTCCACTAAGTGTTCGGCATTTTGACCTCTATATTTTAACTTCTCACAACTTGTGTTTTTTTCTCAAAATCTGCCTTTAAAGTAATTTGTTTTTACTGTGCTGGAAAGCATAACGGAAAGAGCAATTCCTCCCACTTTCAAGTTCAGCCACAGCCTCCATGACACAACAGCTCGGGGTGCTCCACTTTTGAGGAGTTTCTTGTGGCTATTACACTGTAAAACCTTTACAGCCTTCCACTCCTAAGTGCTGTAAAACTGGCATCTCTCTGAGTGTATCCTCAGCTGTCTACGGAAGCTTTAGAACTTTCTTTTGAGTAAAAAAGATGGTTATCTGCAAGCATTTACTGAAAGGCTGAGTTCAAGCATACATTATAAAACTAAGGAAACGCAAAATAAAATCATATTACTAACATCAAAGATTTCAGTTTCCCCTCTTCTGACAGTAGCTCCCAGGGAGAAATAACCTTCACTGCCAGGTTAGAGCTGGAGAGTGGCAGCAATGGGAGGAGGGATGTACATCAAAGCTAATGGCGAGCAGGGCATCTTCATTCCCTTTGAAGTCCTTCTCCATTGCTCTTCTCCAATCACCCATAAGGGCAACTAAAAAACAGTAAACGTGGGTGGCATTGAGTCCAGGCTGCTAACTTTTGATGTGAGGAAAGAAAACTGTCTGTGGCAAACACAAACAGGGCTCCATGGTACCAATGCTCCGGGCAGCCTGTGCCAGAGCTTAGCCACCTCCTTTTGGAGCACCTCAGTGGAAGGCTGGGACAAGTTCCTCTGGCCAAGCCCATGAGAAATTAGCCACTACACTTGCAGGTTATTGGTAACAACCTGGTATTCTTCTATACGAGCATTTACACCTAAGTTGCTTGATTCACCACTTATGACCCCATGACAGACTAATTGCTTGTTCTTAGTTTATATGTTGAACTAAAGAGAACTGAGAGTGGCAAGAACCCATGGGTGAGAAGGAGAAGCCTTTCCTGGGGAGCATGGGAGCAAGCAAGGAGGAGCGGAGCGCAGGGTGAGGCAGAAAGTGGGAAAGAGGAAGGTAATGAGCCAGGAGCCTGAAGCACGCAGAGCCTGGGAAACTGCTGAGACAGGCCAGGCTGCTGAGGGTCAGCCCTCAGAGAAACCACTGGACCCAGAAAGCCAGCAGAAACTGAAATCAAATTTGGAGGCAAAGAACCTGCTGTCAAGAAGAGATCTGCCAGGGAAAGAGCTGTTTATAAACTCATTTTACTTCTAGTCTCTGTTTCACATCACTCCAAGATTTCTCTGTTTAGAGAGTTAGTTATTCCAGTTTATATTCTAATAAAACATGGCTTTCAGCTTAAAAGCCTTATTACGTTCTTCGGGGTGCTCCCCATATAGAAAGGAATAAATAGGTACAACCCAACACTCTGGCTGCCATAGGTCCTGTCAGAAACACATTAAGCTTATTTAGTTAAATTGCTCTTATAACATTTTTATTTACATATAAAGCATAAAGAGTTAAGAGCACTGCATGCCAAGGCTTCCTTTCATAACAGGAAAAAACATTTTAGAAAAGTAAATTCCTTTAAACATGCATTCAGTACTCACATTTTAAATATTGTATATGAACTTTTCTATTGGAAGTTGAGAGTACAGAGAAAAATAACTAGACACTACTGACATGCTCAAAAAGAAACATCACAGCAAGGCAATTTTAGATGCCAACTTGGTACCGCCAAAGAAAATAATGGGTTTGGGAAAAACAGCAGCTTGTAGACCATCTTTTGGAAGCTATTGAAACACAAGCCATGCTGAACTTAATGTCTCAATGAACCTGCATGAAATAGTCTGACAGCTTTCTGGTTTTAGTGCAATTATAAACAAACATATTCCTGCATACTCCTTGGATAAACAAATGATACTACAACAGCTACAAAAGGAACATATGAATATGCCTGGACATACACACACAGAGTAGGTGTTAAAATATAGGTAAGAATTCATACCACAGGAGAATATGACCAAATATTATAGATAACCAAACCCACGCACAGATTATAAAATGCAGAAGCAATAGCCAGTAGATAACAAGTTCTACTTTAAAGCCAGAAAAAAAGAACTTGGAATAGAAAAAGGGTTCGTTACATAGATGGTGGACTTTTCAGAATTTTTTCCCCTACCCCAAGTTATCACGCTGGTCTTTTATGTCCAGCTGTGAAGGGACACCATTTCTTTTTTAATTAATTCTCCTTCAGACCATACAGCAGTGTTTTAAAGAGATACCCAACTTACTGGCACATTATTGAACGTCTCAGCTGACAAAGGAGATCTATTCTGAACTGAGAAAACTTGTTGTTGTAAGAATCTGTCAAAAAACATCATGTGTTAATGACAGAGTCGAAAGACATCAACGAAACATCCGCGAAGACTCTGACTGATGTTGCTCTACAAATATGAACTATTACCAAGGAGCAAGACATGCATGCAGCACAGCCTCCAACCACCACAACTAAACCAAAGTTCAAAAAAGTTGCCTGTTTCACTGACGTATTTCCTTCACACAGTTCTGACAGGAGGTGAAGAGCAGTCAACCTGATCTGAAAAGTTGCAGCAAATGATAATTTCCTTTAGTGAACTTATGCAGCAGAGAGCAAAAGTCATCAAAGCACATCTTACTGCCATTTGCAGTGAAATCAACAGGCAATCTGAATACTGAACTGCACTGAGTTGGGTGCCACTTGTTCACATGCTATAATAGATGAAAACAGCCCTGTTTTTACAAAGGCTATTGTCAGAGTTCCAGCAACATCACCATCTCTACAAATATTTCTTCACGAATGCATTACTTTTATTGATTTAGAGATTAATAATAAGAAGTGGCACATTGCATCAGCAGAGTGCTGTTAGGTCATTCAAAAACAATTAGTAAGTGGCACTGCCACTTATATGCAAAAAGCAGTGTAAAAAAGACCAAACTGATGATGATAAAAAGAAATAAGGCATGAAAACCACAGAACAAACTATAAAACAATACTTCTGTAATACTAAATAAATCTCTAGTTTAGACTTCCGTTCTTTCTTTAGAGTTTGGAAACTCAGAGAGATTATGGCCTGATGTCAGGTAGACAGTAATGCTACACAGAGCAACAGCTCTTCTTTTTCCCCTAACAACCTATAACCCTCCCTCCAAAGACAACTACTCGAAATTATGAGCAACGACCTCCAGTGGTAATAAACAAGTTTATTCTAGTTGAATATCAGATCCTAAGTACTAGAAATGCCTTAAGATCCCTTTGAATGTGCAGCAACCAAGAGACTTCAATAGATTTTAATTAATAGCTAACGTTAAAGACAGTGAGATAGTTGAGAAGCATAGGTTCAGGATTAACATTGGGATTAGCTCATTTGGGGTTTGTTTACTTTTGGTGGTGGGTGTTTGATTCTTTTGTTTGTTTGTTTTATGATTTCAAGATGCAGATTGGAATGTCTCTGTGCATAATTTTATGGCAGTAATGTGTATGCACAGTCTACCCCGCAGTATGGAGAAAAAAAAAAAAATATTTCCAAACTCATTAGTTAGTAAACAGTTGATTTCTAACAGTTATACAGCTAAAACTAATCTGTTAACTTCTATCGCTTCTTCCTGGTACTCCATCAATCTGAAGACAGCTGCTTTCTGCAAATGGGCAAAGTTGCCCCACTCTTCTCCTTAAAACTTACTTTTGCCAATAAGGAGGCTGCTGACATGCTGAGAGCAGGCAGTGTTGTCTCACTCCTCTTGTGCTTCCTTGTCTACACATATCTGCTGCCTCATGGATTTAGACTGTTAGATACCTCGGCAGCAGCCCTCCTGTTTTTCTTGTTTGACATCTAACATCATCTTAATTCCTGACCACACATTTCAGACTGCATTTTTAAGAGAGGCATAAACCAACTGAGAAGCCACCAGGAAGTGCTGTTCCTACACTCTTCAATCCTTCCTAATTACACGCTTCCACTCTTTAATTTGCAATAGCTTTGGAAGTCATTAGATTCCTCCATGAGCCAAAAACACCTGATGGGTTTCAGTCTTCTGAATCATTACTATCTAAAAACACAACAAACACACACTTAGCCATATAACATACCAGCACGTTTAGGAGTGAGGATGCGCAAGCCATGGAGGAAGAAGAGGAGATGGATGTTCTTCTCCCATTCTCCCTCTGCTCAGCACGGAGATCTCAGCAGCCTGTGACCATCAGTGGTATTTTTCCATTGCTCCAGTTCCCAGTTTGTGAAGCCATACCTGGCAAAACAGATTTTCTTAAGCCTTAATTAATCACTGCTTTAAATTATTTCCATACCAACAGCTGCACATCTACATTTAATGGCGGATTTAACTATCACCCTACCTACTAATAACGTTTTGGGGATTGTTACAGGTCAAATATACATTGACAGACACTTACATTGCAGCAAGGTTTGTAAACCTGCAAAACCACTTCATCATATCAGAGTTTCTAGCTGGTCAACATTCCCCAAACCCCTGGTCATTTTATACAAAAACAAACAGGAAATATTTCTTCATTGTAAATGAAGAACATGATGAAAACTATCCCCATTGCAATTATGTTGAAATTTAGACTGGATTTGATATGCTGGTACATTAAACATGGTAAGTAATGAAATAAGTATGAACAAATGTCAGGTTAGAACAGCAATAAAAATAGCTAGAATTAATATCTTGAAAGTCATTAGTAGAAGAATAAGTAATACAAATGCATTCTATTATTAACCACTTTTGGTAATGAAACTATCAATAATATTTAGATACTTTGTCCCAATAATAACATTTCATAAAAATTGGATAGCAAAAATTGACCAGGACATCAGTTTTCTAATTTATGATTGTTTATTTGAATAAGCATAATTTTTAATTGTACCCTATAAATCAGAACAAAAACTTCCAAGAAAATTGGTGATTTTTATCATCCCAAGCAAAACTTTTGTGAATTTGCTGAAAGCTGTCTATGATTAATTTTGATACATAAACTTGTATATCCTTAGAAGGATATACAGACAAGTACAGATATATGAATTCTTTTGTAAGTATAGAAAGCAAACCAGAGACATGTACCCTTAATATACTCAAACGGTGAAAGCTTTCTCATATATTGGATTAAGGCATTCACCACAGAAGAACATGAAATCTCCAAACACTTTAACATAATCAGGTACAAAGCAAACAACCAGTAGAATTTGATATCTACAATTTTTCACGCATCCTCACTTCTTAATAGAACAATATTTTAAAAATCCTGGCTTATAAAAAGTCCAGAAGGTGCATAATCTGGAAAACCAATGCAGCCACAGAAATCAAGCCCTTTTGTGCAATCTTTTTTGTCTTAAATGTTACAGTTTCTGCAGAGGAGAAGAAAAATATCAGGACAGAAAACTTATTTCATCTGCTATATCTATTCTTCCAATCAACAGATTTGGTAATGATTCCATATTTAGGGTAAGAGCTTTTCCAGTGGGAGTTATTTTAATATTTTCAGCATTTTGGGGAGAGGGGAATTATTATTTTAATATAAAGTGAAGCATCTTTCAGTTCTTACAGTCAACTGTCCTCATCATGATGACACTTGAACACTGATTTAAAATGTTTGCTTTGCCATTAATGAAATCAGGAAGATAGTGTTTATAATCTTCCTTTGAACTCTTGATTAAAATACATACATAAATAGATATATATTTATATATGTGAGCATTTGATGGTTTTGATCTACACTCTTGACACTTTGATCCCACTTCACTTTGAAGATGGTTCAAAAAAGAAATTTCTAGCATATGCGCCAGCACCACTATTTGCATACAAGAACCAGACCTCCTTTCAGAAGATATGTCATCCTAATACAAAAGGAAGCAATTGTTTTAAATTTATTCACACTTTCACACAAAATGATAGCAATCAAGTGTTGTAGAGTCCCTTAGGCTGCATTGAATTTTTCATGTTATAGAATCCATTACGTCTGCCAATTCATTATTTTTCAAAATTCTTTTAAGAAGTGAGCCAAGTGGCAGTGGTGATACAAGAGCAAATAGTTTAAAGTCTTCCCAACTACTAACTTAATATTGAGTCATTGTCAGGTACCAGTGTGGCTTTCATGTACCGGTCGTTTTCTATGTATCAATTCAGATTTTCTCTAGTGCCCCACTAGAGAAATGAAAGATTACTCATGTATTTGTGTTTGCTTTTTCAAAAGCCGCACTGTTCAATAAGCTGCAGCCCTAAGAACTGCAACCACTGCTTCTGAAAAGCCAAGAAGGAAGCATGGCCTCCAACCACTGTCGTAAGCTTTCAAAAACATGATGCAATGCACATATTAAATAGCTGTCTTTTGATGAAATGGACCTTACTTGCCACTGCAATGCCCTTTGTTTAGTGCTAAAACCAGATTTGATATCTGGTCCGCACAAAGTGACTGCAACCTTGTATTTGTGAAAACAGTTCTGCTGCATTAAAAAAAAAAGAGTTGGTAAATTACTTTCCTTTACCTCTACACACTTATTCTATATGATGAGAATAAGTTTTTAACAAGAAGGAAAAAAATATAAATACCTCACAGTTGTATGAAAATATAAAACTAAGGTCAGACCATTGCAGGACAGGCCTGTTGGAGAGGTGGCGTGGAGGAAGACTTGATTGCAAAGACAAGAAAAGAGTTTACATGAGAGTCAACTTTACCTCAAGGCTTCCAAGACTGTGTTGCAAGGAAATTCTATAACATACCCCCTGCCATGTTCTGAGGTATAGCCTTTACTATGTCCTCTTGAAGCTTAGACTCAAAGAGGGACAACACTGAATAATGAATGATTTTGTTGACAATTTTGCTTTTGTAAGACTGCTTTCTTCAGATTTTGCACAAAGGCTCTGCAAGGAGAAACTAAATTCTTCATTTAACATTTTATAATAATATATTTACTTGGCACTATTTCTGTCTTAATTGTTTACATCCTTATTTCCCTTCCATTTTTCTCCAACTAAATAGAATTCCAAATTTATACACGGGCACGTAGACCATTTATCTCAGATACAGGCTCTTTTTTATTCCCCCTAAAAAATTATGTGGAAAAAATCTTTTCTTTATTACCCACCATAGTAAAAACAAAGGTGAAACAAACCTGTTTCCTCACAGCATGTGCCTACGCAGTTTTGAGGACAGCAGTGTCAGATCTTTACAGCCACTGAGAACGACAAGGCAGTTGTGAATCAGTAACTGTACAGCATCCCTGAGCACAGATCAGTTAAATCTATTTCATTTCAGGCTACCCTACACAATGAAACATGTAATTGGTTATGCCTTTTGCATTATTTCCATTCTAGCTCAGATTTGCATTGTAAACAAATCAATTTGCCACTTTAATTGTTTAGCTCTGAGTCAGCTTACAGGGCTGAGAGGGCAGACAAAACATAACAAATGGCTTCGTGTCCAGATTTTATCACAAGAAGCTGAACTAAATAACTTATGAGCCCAGTCAGTTCTATTGAGTTATGAACTAGCTCTTCCTCCAGAGTAAATTAAAATTCTTATTGCATACAAAAAGGCTAGTGAGCACATTTTATTACTGTTGCAGGGAAGCGCAGAAATAATGGAGGTAGCGCTAAGGTAAATATATAACCTGATGCCTCTCTGGTGGATTGTTTGCTAAACCTTGTGATTTTATGCACTGGTGTTTGAATGTTGTATTCTCTGCCTGTGCGTTCAGAAGGCTCAGTAGAAAAACGCAAGTTGCCGGGACATGGCAAAATGAGAGCTTTGTGATGACAGAAGAAGCTACTGTAAACAAAGAATATATCCTAAGAGCAATGACAATTTTCTGCTACATTTTTCAATAAGCAATCTCATCCCAATTCAGGAACAATGGGTATTTTAGTTAGCATTTGGGAAAAGAGCAGAGAGCATAAAGCAATAGAAACTAAGTAAATGGGAAAATTATAGAGTTTAGATAAAATGGAAGCTGGCATTTATTCTATAGTAGAAATTCATAGTTTTAGAAATATACACTTAACTGTAATAGTATTTATGTACAATGAGCAGAGGAATGCACACTTTAAATTATTACAAAAGAACAAGGCCAAAGTCCCTAAATGGGATAACCACACAAAGAGAGGAACATTTGTCATATGCAATATGAAGGTGAACTAAAAAAGGTGAGTGCATCATTCTGAAGTTACAGGAAGGAAACAGACTAAAATTCATTCCCTGATGGCAAAATTCTTACTAATTTCAGTGGGTCTAGGATTCTGTACAAGACAGACAACAACTTTTGTGATAATTAAAATACACAGACTCAGTGATACAGAGACAGAACAAGCATAAATCTTATCACTTGTCAACTAAAATGTCTGACCTTTGAACAAAAAAGGATATATTCCGACATCTCTTTTTTCTGCAATGATTAAATGAACCTACAGCCACCTCGTGCATGCATAACAAAATACATTTTAAGTTACTAGTTAATAAATGTCAACCCAAGTGAAAAACAGAAGTGCTGATTTGAATCCACAAAGAAGCAAGACTAGTACTCACTTCACAAGTTAAATATTCAACACAGTAAGATCTTGGAAGTGACTGGACAGGATTTCTAGCCTAGTCTTTGAGGATAGCTCTTGAGAAAAACATGATAGCAGTGTAACTAATGGGACTCTGAAATATAGAAAGATCATGATGTCAATTCAAACTTAGCAACAGAAAACAAGCTAATCTGTAGATGACTTCAAAAATAAACAAACTGATCAAGAACGTATATTAAATATCAAAACTACATGAGGAATCAAGCTCTATTACATAACGGCAGAACACACTTAAAAAGATTCTTGCAAGTGGACTAAATAAAAAAATAAATAAATCTTGCATATGGAATAAAACCCAAGCACGCCTCAATAGGGAAGAATGCTACAGAGGCCATCTTATAGAAAATGTCAGCATTTAAGGA
This sequence comes from Limosa lapponica baueri, assembly GCA_002844005.1. Taxonomy (NCBI): domain Eukaryota; kingdom Metazoa; phylum Chordata; class Aves; order Charadriiformes; family Scolopacidae; genus Limosa; species Limosa lapponica. Next base: position 373,118 of record KZ506058.1, read on the forward strand.
ATTGAAAGCTTGCTCTGTTAAGGAGAACATGAAAGTCTATACAATAGGAGAGGACCAACCTAAAATTGAAATTAAGAGAACTAAAAAGGGATTTGAGGAGTGCCTTATAAAGAATTTTCAAACAGTGTAAAAAGTTTGAAAACACATCAAAGGAAGAAGCCAAGAAGGGATTATCAGAGGGACAGGTTGACAACAAAGGTGTGAGAGGTGTACTTGAGATGGCTAGTGCCGTAGCAGAGAGGCTCAGTGACTGCTTTGCATTGCTCGTCCTTGCTGAAGACGTTGGGGAAGTTCTCGCACTCAGCTTACTCCTTGTAGCGGGGAAGGTCAGAGAAGCTCTATCAGCTTGGTGTAAACAAACAGTATCAAAACCAGATGGATAAATCAGGTGTCAGAAAGTCTGGAGAGCCCAGCAGCATTCACCTGAGAGCATTCTAGAGATTCACACTGAAAAGCTGCCTTAAGAGGAGAGAGTGTAAAGGCTGGAGAAAAGTCCCAAGGGAGAGATGATAAAGATTTACAAAATCATGCAAGCAATATGCAGAACTTGGCAACACCACAACTAGGAGGCACCCGCTGAAACTAAAAGGGGATTCATTTTAAAGAGATAAAAGAAAGTACTTCTTCACACAGTGGATATTAAAATTCTGGGATTTGCTGCTATAGGAAGTTGTGGAGGAAGACACTATCAGAAAATTCAGAAAGGAATTAGACAAATTCATTGACACCAAGCGCCTAGATCAAGACTCAAAGGATATAAACAAATACTAAAAAGCAGGGTCTCTGATGTCCCTGATACAACTCCAAGTGCTGAAGAATAAACTGCGGAAAGTAGGCAGGCTCACACGCTTTGCCGTAGGTACACATCTCTTTCTGTCATTGCTGGAGAGACAGGCAAGAAAAAAAATTCTGCCCTAGAAGTAAATCTGTTTAGAGAAGCACACTTTGTAAAGAAATTTAATTCTCCCTGCATTTCACTGAAAAAGAGAAAAGATTCTGCAATCCATTTAAGGAATTGGAGCACATACTTTGACACAAAGTCTCATTTCACATTGGGCATTAGTGATATCATCAACACAGCTGAATCGCCTGTGACAGCAGACTGGTTAATGTTGGGTTTTGTGGTGGGTGTTTCAGAACAAGGCTCTGATGGCTTTGACACACCCCACTTCCACTTCGATGGTGGGATGAGAAACAGCAACATTTAGATGGATCCACTGCCCCTCTGTTAAGTGCTTGCATAGTCCTCATCAAACCAAAAGTGAGGAGGCACCCCTTCACCAAGAGAGAGAATAATCCACCAATTGTCAAAAATGTTTATACATGAGACACTTGATTAAAATAAATAAATGAAAATCCACACAAAACTATGGACAGGGACTTTTTTTGTGTGTGCTGTTGGTCTATACAGATTTTAAGACTCCATGAGTTTCACAAGGACTCCACGAAGTTCTGAAGGGAACTCAGTACACAGAAGCACAGCATGCTTTCACAAAGAGATTCAGGTAGATATTAAGATGTCCTGACAGTGACACGCACCTCATGACTGTAAAAGCACAGATAAGATCTCAATTCTGGCAAGAGGTCAGCGCTGCCTAAAACTTGCTCATAAAACTGGTCTGAGAGAAAATCTGTAAATTAAGCCCAAGAATAAGGCCTTACTATAGACTTAACACAGATTTTTTAATTGGTCTCTGGTCTTGCTTCTTCTGCAGAATCAAAAAAAGGATACAGCTTTCCCTCCCCCAAAACAGCTAGGTAGTTTGGAAAGTACCCCGTGTGTACAATCATCTTGTCTGCTCGCTCAGGAAAAATACTGCTGTGCTTTCAATGCCACAATAATCTAAGACTGTGAAATCCACTCTCTACCAATCATTTAGGTCACTCCTTTTTGGCTTTGAAATTCTTCATGAACCTACCTATGTTGAGCTGTTTCCTCACTCTTATAAGTTCATACACAAAGTCATGTTAGCCCTGCCTAAATTAATTACTTGACTTTTTCCTAAGAGCTGGAGTAACGAAAGCTGAGATATTCCTTCAAAAATCCCAGATGCATCATCCATAGGAAAAATAAATAATTATCTCAGTAAGGAAGAACCTCAATTCAATCAGTTTCTATTCAGGCTTTGCTCTGAAAAATTCAGTCTTAAGTAGCAAGACAACTCCAGGAAATGCTAAGCAATAAGCAGGGATTACGCTCCCTCATAAGACACTTTTCAGTTCTCAGGTGGCCCATTAGTCATTCCTCCCAAGTCAAGATTTCATATTTAGCTATTTTGAAAAGATCAAAGCAGAAGTTTCTTCATCATTTTCATCTTGCCAGCATTTTACATACACTAGCACCACAAACTCAGACCTGCCATAAAATGGGTGTTACTTCATCTCCTGTCCCCAGTTTCCATTTGACATCAGTTTTTTTCCTTATAGCCACAATTAGGACAAGGGATCAAAAATGTCACAAAGAACTGCTCTCTATCTACTATGTGACTATTACCACCATATATTGCATTATCAGTAAAAGAGGCTAACAATAACTGTTATTTCTAAAGGAGAGTCAAATAAGCTCTGTTTATAGTACTGCCAGCAGCAAAATGACTTTACTAATAGGTAACAAATTGCTACTCTGATTGGAGCCAGCTGTCTAGCAAAAAACCTGGAATCATGCATTGATGTTTTGGAGCACTTGCTTTTGTAAAACATTGGCTGGGTGCAGCACTATTTATATGCAGTTCTTCCATGTGCTGCATTCAAGATGAAGCAATAGCTACCATCTTAAACCAGCTGTAAAGTCATCTCTGCCATCAAATCATATAAACTGGCGTATTTTTTTTTTTAATTTATTTCGGTTTTAATATGGACAGTGAAAACGTACAGTCCAAAATAAGCAGGTATGCCAGTCTACCATTTAACATGTCAGTCTTCAGAAAGGCTCAGTCAGCTCTTGTATTTATTCTATTCTACTTCGATTGGCTTATACCAGATCTGCAATAACAAAAACACGGACACTGTCCAAGGCTCTCCCATCCTGATGTTTGTACAGCCTGATAAGGGGGAAAAGAGGGGGCAGGGGGGAATGAAAGCAGAACAGAAAAGGCACTTACTCACTCCTTGCCACTCTCCAGCAGCTCAAGCTAACCGCATGCTGGCAAACTTTCATTTCCCAGGCCTGTAATTGCTTGCCCCAGTTACAACTTTCTCAGAGGCCACCCTCTTCCCCGCAGACACCTAAGCAGAGTTATCAGGTTTGAAAGGCAAGTGAAGGGAACAAAAAGCACCAAGTTTGACTGACTCTCCTCACACCTCCACCTGAATGCAGATTTTTATCTCTGTTATCTACATAAGACTTGTAGATACACAGCTTCCTCCCTCTCTGGAGCTTCTTCATCCATTCCTCCCACAAGGAGATAATAGGTTTGCTCCATCCTTACGTGGCTGGCAGTCTGATAAAGGACGATCCACCTTGCAACCACCTCTCAATCTGGCAGGCTAGAAAGAAGGCAGATATGTCTCCGTCTAGCAGGACACACAGTAGCTTCTGCTTTTTCACAGAAGACCAACAAAACAGAAGCTATTCACAGCAAATTTGTTTGTCTCTCTAACACTGTCTAGTTCAGGCTTTTTTCTGGTCCTCAGTACACATTTATGGAAGTTTAGTTTGTGATGTAGATACTTTTCATCACTTTCTGAATATTTAAAGTGACAAAATTTAAAAAGCTTTGGGACAGTTCATAGTAGGAATTTCTAGTTTCAGATTTCTTACATCTGAGGCCTAAACCAATGATATCATTAAGGTTCCAGTCAAGTGCATGGGTTAGGGGCACAAGTCTAGAGATGAACAAACAGTCCCCTGAAACATGAACACAGTCTCTTAACCACAGCAGAACATCTTTTCTTCTAAAAACGCTTTCTTTCAAATAACATGATATGTAGACATATGTCAGTGACATTACAAGCTTAAATCAAAATGAAAGCATAAGATAGCCTGAAGAAGCTACACTGGTTTAGTAACTGGTGAGGGTCAAAGGGGTCACAGATGCGCTGCTGGCTTTCCACGCGTATGGCTTGTGTTTGCCAGAGGGAGACAACTCCTGGCAAACCACTCACTTTTAATGAACTTCATTTAAGAAAACAACTGTTCTCAGAAAATGTGGCCAAAAAATTGGTTGTCCGCTCACATTATTATTTTAGCATTCAGAAGTAAGTCGCATGAACTTACGGCTTCACAGAAAGAAAAGATTTCTTGAGTAAGAAAAGACAGTTTCAGTGCTCTGCATCCATGGACCAGACCCTGAGCCCTTGCATATCTAAATACCCTGCTGCAGGCCACAGACTTCATTTTGATCTTTACTTATTGTAAGACTTTTGGGACAAAAGGAGTACACTTTTGGTGTGCAGAGGCCTATATCCTCACCTCTTCTCCTTCTCTTCTTCCCCGTGCTGTCAAGATACCACCACCCTTAGCATAACAAGTCTTTCCAGCACTAATAGAGGCCTGGAATTTAAGGATTTTTATTTTTCACAAAAAAAATAATAGGTGAAGCATAGAAAACCTGGCCCAAATCTACCCAGCCCTAACAGAGGTAAGCTAACACAAAAGGTCCCACAAGAGGTTACAGTTAAGCACTAGCAGTTTTGCATACATTTAAAAAATGAAGACACAAGGCCTAGGTAAAGTGTAGCTTTTAGGACACATTCCCTACAACAGCAAGAGTCTGCATTTTACCAGAAAATTCCCAGATTTGCTAATGAATTGGCCAGTCTTCACTAAAACTGAAGAATCAAAAAACAACCCTGTTTACCTTTATTACATGTCTTACCGGCAGTAGTGAAAGAAAGATGAAAGCAAATACAGTTAAAATCCAATGCAGTTCACACTCCTTGTCTAAAAAGCTAGAGAATATTATTTCAAGTTCAGCAGCACACATCCATACAGGGTGTGGGCCCCGGTTCCAGCTGGCTCTGACCCACTCGCCACAGGGCCCAGCTCAGCCCCTCAGGGGAACTCGTATTTAATAAGGGGCAAAATCCCCACCCAAGCAGCAAGGAGTGGAGAAAATGGGTGAGGAAAACAGCCCTGCCAACACAAGGGCCAGAGGAGGAGGAGGAGGAGGAGGAGCTCCAGGCACCCATGCAGACATTCCTCTGCAGCCCCTGGAGAGGACCATGGAGGAGCAGGGTCTTCCCCTGCAGTCCCTGGAGCGGACCACACCAGAGCAGTCCACGCCAGACCACACCACTGCAGCCATGGAGGAGCTAAGTTAAGCCTGGGGAAAAGGGAAGGAGAGGGGCTGTTTCAATTTTGTCATTGTTTTTCCACCATCCAAATCTATTTTAAATCGGCAATAAATTAATTTTCCCCAAGTGGAGCCTGTTTTGCCCATGGCAGTGATATCCCTATCTCTATCACAAGCCATGAGCTTTATCATCTTATTTTCTCTCCTTGTCCTGTTGAGGAAGGGGAGCGAGAGGGGGTGGGTGGGCAGCTGGCCAAAGCCAGCCTACCGCAGTAACCATACTTCCGTAACAGCTAATCTTTAGGCTTTTCTAAATACCTCTTTCAAATGAGTTGCAGATCGGCATGAGAGATCGTATTCAGTGCTTCTTTCAGTTTAGTTTTAAGACAAGATAAGAAGGAAAAAAGGGTTTGGAAGTCCACACCATCACTAACAACCAATATACTGTCTGAGTAGCAAGTAAGCCATCTCTTAGCACAAACATCTTTTTCTGAAGGTATATAAAGGATGGTGGGGCTAGTGATGTGCAGCCTGACAGCAGTCAAGCTGTTTGACTCAACTCGTTCATGACAAATCCTTGACAATTCCACCAATCTTCGGCCCACAACTTTTCCTTATATTCACACTAATAACAGAGCCAAATTTGAGCTATTTTAGGCACTTAAGGGACTTCCTCACAGCAGTAATATTCTGTATTTACAAAAGGAAATGTTACATTGTTAAAAAATAACAACTTCTGTATTTTTATAACATGGGGAATTGCTTAAGCACTTAAAACTAATCAAGTTATACAATTTCACTGAATTTCACTGAATTTTTTTAGAGTTGGAAGGGACCATATAGATCATCTAGTCCAACTCCCCTGCTGAAGTAGGATTGCTTAGAGCATGTTACTCAGGACTGCATCCAGGCGGGTTTTATTTATTTAGATTAATCATTATTTTACAGAAAAATTGTGGGGAAGAGGTGAACTTTCAGCTGTGATTTTACAGTCACTGGTTAACACACTGTATAAGCAATCACAATTTAAGAAAGAAAACTCAAGGAGAAGAAAATAATTTGAAAATGTCACCACTTCCTTGAGCTACTGGGGGAGCTAAACACACAAAAACAACCTGGGTAGGATTACATTTTCCTCCTACACAAGAGAGGCAAACATGAAAATAAGCCTTTTGCAATAGATATTAAAGGTATTTATATGAAAGAAAATGATACTCAGAAGCCAGAGAGTATGATGTTTTAATCCTTTCTCTCCTGTCGGGTCTTTATTTTGTCCTCCTTTCCCCCCACACCACCATCTTCTACAGATTTCTGGCACCTCTCTACCTGATCCCAAAATGACAAGTGTTTCTAAGGGCCAGATACTAAATCTTGTACTGTCCCTGCTCTTGAATTTTGTGGCCTAAGGTTTATGGGACATTTTACTTGTTAACAGAGACCAATACCTAGTAAACTGTTACATCCTTCTAACCTTCACCCATGGGTAGCTCCTCCTCAAACTCTGTCATCACCTATTTACTACTAGGAGACAGGCTACTCCTTAAGATTCCTCCACACTGCAATCAATCATTTAGGTATGCAAGACATACCTAAACCAGTTGTTCACAAGCTAGCCCAGGGTCTGCTAGCAGAGTAGCTGTGACAGTGCAAAACTCAGCACAGGATGCAATACCCAGCTGCATGGGGCCAGGCTGTTAGCCTCCTGCACTAGCAAAATCCCTCAGGCTACTTTTTTTAAGGCAAGCTAAGCATTTCTGCATGAGCAAGAGTCACAGTAGGGACTGCAATGTAGATATACTCCAAGAAACTGTACCTGCAAAGATTTCCCCTCGGAGAAAAAAGGCAATTAATTCCCTAAACCACAATGGATCCCTGAGGATCTGTGCAGAGGTCAGGAAGTTTTCTGTACTTTAATGCTGTCCACAGCACAGTAACATCAATAATGAGCAAGTTCTCAACAGCTGCCACAGTTTCAGAGGGATTTGTGTGTCACAGAAACAGAGTTTGTGAAACCATTCTAAAAATAAGTTCATTAGCAACCCAGCAAAATTTCTACAGACTGGGAGAGGACAATGTTGTGGAGACCAACTGTTCCGCTTCCCTGCTGTGGACACTCACGCTGGTAATACTCTCAGGAGGAGACAGGCTGGAGATGATGACAGAAGCATTGGACCTCACCAGTGGGCACCCAGCCTCCTTTACATGGGGGACTTTGGGTAAGTCTTGCTGGAAGGTGCAAAAGGACAAGAGGGGTTTTACTGACTTAGCAGAAAGAAAAACTCTATGTGTTCAAACACTTCCTCTGGAGGATATAACCACTGGTCACACTTCAGCAAAAAAATATTTTTCCTACTAAAGGCAATGAATGTACAGTATATAAAAACACAACCCACCTATACTCAATGTAGACATTGTTCTCTGTGTTGCTGAAGCCAGATATTTCATACAGTTGCCACCATAGAAAAATAATTCCAAAGCATTTTGTACATTCAAAAAGCATATAATAAAATTGAAAAAGACCGTCTCAATGCAGTACAATACACAAGTAACTGCAAAGAAACAATTGTGTGTTTTTCTGCCTCCTGGGTAGTTAACACTGCTTTTAATTTCATCTCTGTCTTTTCATATTATCATCCGCAGAAGCTCATGGCCAAGAGTTTGCCCTGGTAATAGCTGACTGTTCCCTTTGATATCATCACTCCTTGCTCTTTATGGACAGGCCAATATTCATTGTGATTAGCAAGGGACAGCCCTGTCTATCCAGATTAGTCATGAATACTTAGCAGTTCACTCCATGCATCATCACTAATTGCTGTGAAAGAAAATGTCTGCATTTCTTTTTAAACAAAAAAGACCATAATTTTCTCTCTCCAGGGAAGACAACAATGGTTTGCGTGTATTCAGCACAGTTGGTGAGAATTTGTTTCCATCAGTAATTCCAGGAAATAATAATGTATTGGTCAGCGTTTTTGTTTTTTCCCTAAGATTTAATGTTCCATGAACCTGTACTAAAACACTACTTTCTAAAAAAAAGATTCAGAAAGGTATTATCAGGTAACTCGTAGTTATTCCAGTCGTTAAGCTGCATGATCATGCATTCCTAGATGATAATCCAAAGGAAAATTTAGTGATATGTCCTCCTACCATGGGAATGAGTGTGGGTGAGAGGGTACGCGTCTAGTCCTACAAAGATGCAAAGGCACTATTTCTACTCCCAGTTTAGCTCCTGTTCTAAAAAGAAAAACAAACAACAAACCACCACACATTTAAACAGGATATAATTTTATCTTCCCCCATATTCGGACAGAGAAATTTGGTTTTTCCTCAAAAGTTACATTTATAAAATTATCAATTATTTTGTTTGTCTTAAGAGACATTTTTAAAATAAATTTTGGAGTTTTATGTGGACTTTTGTTTGGTTGGATTTTAACTGATCTGTTATTGAAATGTGTCCATGGTAATATTCCTGGATTGTCTTCTGATGGTGACATGCTTAAGGTAAAACATGGCCTATTTTTACTAAATAAAATAATACTGAGCTGATAACAACAGTATTTTAAAAGATTCTTTCATAAATATGACATTTTATGTCTTCGTTCATTAAAATTACAAGAACTGTGCAATGTGTAATCATTGCATAAATCACGTACATACCATTTTGCCATAGGATAATTACTTTGTAACAGAGAATATTTTTTCCATCAGATTCTTTTTCCTGCAATGAAAGAAAATTTGTGTAAGATTGATTTATAGAATTTTATCTGCCAGAAAAGTGCGGTTGTCTGATATAACCTCCTCCACCAAGAGCTATTCTTCTTCTATAGGACACCACTAGAAATCTTGCTGAAATGAAGGAAGTGTAAATGGAACAAAGTATGACAGGTGAACAAATTTTTTAAAAAGTCACTGTGAATCATCAAGGATTTTACAGACACTAGGTTTGACACAGTCATGAAGACAAGGAAACAGAAAGTGTCATACCAGTTTCACACATATGACTTTCTGCTACCCTTTTCCTTTGCCACAGCTGCCAAATGCCACGACCATGCTAGCTCAAGCCAGAAACTGCAGTTTAGGCTAAAACCCTCTTTTGGGGTTCACTCTGGCATGAAAATAAGCTCTGATCACAGAGATGACGTAGCCAATGATGGCTCTGTCTACATCAGTAAATAGTACAGTCCAGAAAGTCAAGTCCAAAGAGAATGTCAATAGGTACTCAGGAACACTAGTTTTATTTTGCTTAGGTTTGTTTGGGGTTTGTTTTTGTTTTTTTCTCCAGACTAACTCTAACTTCTGCTTCTTCCAGTTTAGGTTCATCCCAAAGGAATCCAGTCCTCAGAGACTGGGACAGCTCCATAACAAACCAAAGCAGAGTGAGTAGGGACAACTGAGGGATCCCCTTCACAAACAGGTTCCTTATCTAACCTAAAGAACTTAAATAGATGCACTCAGGATGACTTTAAAATAAAAAAAAAAAGTGCATTTTGTTTCCATGAAAGTAAGGTAGATTTATGCACAAATAATTCAAGTCAAGAAAGGTTTTGCATTGGATATGAATATAATTTACTACATTAGTGAGGAGTTACTAAGGCACCTTCTGTCAAGGCTTTTTTTTGAGCATAGCTTTTTGTTGAACATCTGGCAGACACAGCAGAGAAGGGATACTTCTGAAAACGTCCTCAGTCAATCAATACACGAACACCTAAAGAGAACATCTACGGAGGATTTGTGTGTCCTATTTAAAGTTTTGACCTGGAGCTGTCACCGTTTAACATTCACCATAAACCATTCTGATTACTGTTGTCAGACTCCACATGGAAGATGCAAGCCATGCAAGTAGAATATTTAAGATCTTTCTGCTGCTCTTCTGCAAATCTGTTAATGAAATCAATCTGCTAATTAACCAACTGCTAATTCATTTCTGCACAGCCATTAGTGTGCTGCCACTTCTGGACCTAAATATTATATTAGTTTTCTTGTATTGTTACTTTATTCCACATTTTTCCAGGAGACACATTGTGAATGTTATTTCATATTCCACAGCCTATATGGCAGTATCTACACAAACATTACTGTTATTGATAATGCACGTTACCTATGATAATAATTTATAAAGCAGCTGGAAAAACTTACCAGAAATTCAAGGTATTGAGGTTCTTGCAACTGTTTCCATATTGTTCATGATAACGTTTTTCTGTACTCTCATTTCAAAATCTTTATTGTTTACAGTAGCTGATGCTAAAATAATTAGCTGTCCTATAAAAAATGATCAAAGTTCTTCTGAGAATATATGCAGAACCTTAAATCTGTGCATAGCTACTACGACCTATAACAAGACCTAAAAGTCCACATACACAGACCAGTTTGAAGAATCAGGGTCTTAGACTTATTAAGTGAAAAATGCTATTTTTATAATTTATATCAAGTGCCTGTAGGCCCTTAAAAACATATTTTTCCTGTAAAATCTCTTTTAGCTTTCTAATCTTAGGCATTCCTAAATGACTAAACATGAATTCAAGACATAAGATTTAAAATAGAAAATTTTGTCTGTCAATCTAAAACATCTTCTATTCATCTGGAAAGTCCTAATTAACAACATATATCTTCAGCTTCCTTTATTTTCCCTAGCGACTATGGTGTAAGTCCTATTTTGAGACATTTTAATTGTGGACATTCTGATCATCGGCATGATACACTGTAAATTAAGGACTAAAAATGTCTGGAAATAAAATTCACTAAATAGAGGTCTACAATGTCACTCCTGCTCAGGCTGTACTTCTCGCAGGAGAAAGAGCTGGAGTAAATGCACAATGTATGCACACTCCTACTCATCTGTCACCAGCCATCAGGGTCTAGAAAAAAATAACAGGTGCAGTCTTCAACTGGTTGTTGACAATGACACTTTTAGCAGGGCTTAGATCCACTAATGAACGCAGACATTCAGAAGCTCAAATGAAAGTGTCATGTTAAAAGTTCAGGTGATTTTTACTCCTATTATTCCTCCATTAACGGATGGAAGAAGTTCAGTAAGAACAAGTGAATATCCAGGACTGATACCATATTATTTTATCTCCGTTCCATCTGAAGAAATTAAGCTGTGACTTAACTGCTGATTATACAGGCAATCAAATGCCCAGTGCACCTGTGCTGAGACTATCCCTAGCTCTAAAACGCAATTATTCTCAAGCTATCATTACAGATGCAGGTCTACTTAAAAATAAAACGTTTGTTTCCTCTGTGGTCTCCTCACCAGCCAGGGTGCAACTTTTGTAGGTTTGGACCTATAGGGTTGGCAGTAGAGCCACAGAGATCTCTTGGGTGGGAACAGCAAAGGGAATGCTGAGTCTGATAAACTCTTTCCCTCCTTTCCTTGCCATGCCTTTTCTTTCTGCATCTGAGGGGAGAAGGTCATCTCCTTCCTGTTGCTTGCACACACAACACACATTTATTATGTTCAAGACTTCTGAACAGGGAGTACAACTCTCTCTTTGTCTCACCAGCTGACTCTCATGCTGGGAGGAACTGCTCTTTCTGACAGCTCTGGAATCTAAAGGTGATTTTTATATTTTTTTTTTCCCTCATGTTATAAGATTGGCAAAGTGCCATCTGGCATCCATAGGTCTGATCTGGGATTTAGATTCCAATTCGTGCACAGTGGGGGAGTTCCAGTAACGCTGGTAGGTTAGAAAGAGTCAAACAGAAATGCTTGTAAGTTAATAAATTGCCTGGTCACAGCCTGAAGTAGGAAGGAATACATCCTATGCAGCTGGTGATTCTTTCTGTCTCTGTTCTCTTAACTCCTGATTTTGGGGCTTCTAGTCAAGGCCCTTTGGTAGACCTGCAGATGTAGGTCTGGCCTTCACACCTACCCAAAACTCCCTAATAAATCAAGAACATCTTTGATGCAGTCCTGCCAAGTAATTTGGAGCATACATTCAAGTTGAATACAAAGGTATAAATGAAGTTACAGCCTCCCTACATAATTCTTATTACCTATACCACAGTACATACTGATACAAGCAAAAACTGCGAGCAACAAAAGAACAGAAGTCACTTCATATTTCTGTAGTTCGCTAAAGTGTCCTAGAAGTGAAAATAGGTCAGTTCCATATGTATTTTGAGACCTTTTTCACATAAGTTGAGTGACTTAAATTTAAATAAATAGATAAAAATAATTTTCACAATTGACTCCAGTTTCTCTTAAGAGACATTTCATGACTTATCTTCAGTGCCAAAGACATGTTATCTGCCCCATTACAAAATCCCAAGGGAGACACGATGCTCTAGTTTTTCACAAGGAAAAGCAGACAAGGTCACATACATGGAGGAAACGAGAGCTGGAAGAAGTGAAATATATGGCTATAAGAGACTAATAAGTAACTAATAGAAGAAACTACCAACTCTTACCTATACTGTGATTTTTGCGGTGTTGGCATATGTCACTTATCTTGCTGCAAAAGATGAAATATAAATCTTCTTAATAATGAAGACAGCCAGGGAGTGAGGCACTGTATAGCAATTTGCACTGCTTGCAATAGTTTTAAATATCTTCCTCCAGGTTAGGCTTTTGTAATGCACAGCAAATACACATTCACTCAGAAGTGAATGTGTGACTTGAACCAAGTCTGATTTTCATGAATTCATTTCTGAGACAAATGACCCAATTGAGTATAATGGCTCTGTGAAGCTGCCTAGAGTAAAACATATGAGTAAGTAAGTGATTGCATGATTGAGGCCCGAGACATTAAGAAACATACTGTTGCTACCCAGTAATAGCATCATTAATGCAGCCATTTATTGGTTTATTTTTACTTAGAACAGGAGAAAATGCATTGCCCTTCTGAGACCACAAGAAATCAATACATTTTCAGCTTTTAATAACATGATCTAAACCAGTTGCTATAGTCTGCAGTGAAATCTGTTGTGGGTATATGACGCCATTCATTCTCTCCGCAATATTATTTGCATTTTCACAGACACAAGCAAAGATTTCAGTGAAGCAATAATTAAACCTATGCTACACTGCCTAAAATGAAAATTATGTACATTAAGAAGCCTAAAATAAATCTTTTAACATCTTTATTTTTTTCATAATAAACAAAACAAATGTAGTCACCCAAATGTACATGTTGTACAATCAGCAACTCATAACAGCACCAAACTTCATATTAACAGGGCATTACTGACTACACTTTGGCTGTACATCACATATACATAAATGCATGCTGAATCAAATGCCATACATGTTTGTTGGACCTGTTGATGCCCTATTTTGAGAAGATCCACTGTTACACATAAACATTTTTACATGTCCTTTTCCCCTGTATGTTGCAAACAGGGATTGGCAGGATTTAGGAACTTGATTATGACATTAAGTCTCAAGTTCCATGACCAAAGCAGTGAGAACAAGTACTATCTTGAGAAAGAGACTATTATGGACTTTCAAAATGAAGGAGGAACCCCTGACTCAGTAGGAGGAGCTCTTTCAGAAGCATTATGTTCCCAGGAGGGAGGGCAACACTCAAAGACAGACAAACAGGGATCAGCAAGATCAGTGCACACCATCATTCCTTGCCACCAATGCCGAAAGCTTTAAAAAGTAATTTACATTTAATTTTATTTGAAAGTCTCCTTAGTCATTATTACTCTCACAAGCTGAGCTGGAACTCAAAGAAACATGGGCTAATCCTTGGGAGTTCATACGTGAAACTTTGGGTTTGAGGGTGTTCAGTTTCAAAACCTGAAAACTTGTAAATACATCAGTGGTAACTGGGCTCATCTGGCTTAAAAAAGAATACATTTGCAAAAGATATAATTCAAAATAAGTATTTTGAAGAGCAATCATTATTCTCCATGCTATAAGCACTTAGTACCCACCATTGGCAGTGTCTTATCTTGCTCAGAGCTGTTATTTTTGATTTACAGCATAAGAAAACAACTCTTTGCTTATATGCAGTTTGTTCTTCCTTTCAGTCACACCAGATCAAGTCTACAGATGTTTACTTATTGTACCTAATATTTTATCACCATTTTTAGGACTCTCATAGTCCTAAAGTCTTTGACTTTCAAAAGTCCAAGAGAATTAAGAAGCTCTTTAGGATTCTCATCTGTTAGGATTGCCTGAAAGCTCCTAAATTTTTAACATACAGATGCAATTTCCCTTTGTGTCTTATAATTAAGACCTGACACCCTGGAGAATGCAATTGGGCAAGTTCATTTTGGCCATTCTATCAAATTATGAAGTTTCCAGCACTGTAAGCTTCACCAACCAAAAGAAAGTCTGTGGGACTCCAGCTGGGCAGAGCTTGTGCTGTAGGAATATATTCCAAAAACTAATCCAAACGGTGTTAGGAAGAACTTGATTCATTCCAAACACAATGAGGTTGCTTGTATGCTGCCCGAACATATATGTACTACTAATTTATTTTTTTTCCAGACAAATTAGGAATACTTCACATCATCAGTTTGCAATTAAACATCACTCAATCAAGCAGTCTAGGCAGACATGCTGAGCATGTCAGCTTCTGTGAATCCTAAACCTTGGTGCCAATGAGTTACATAAAGGGGATTGCAGCTGACATAAATAGTGAACCACTGGCACTGAAATATTTGCAAATATAAAACCTAACAGGGATGATGGACTCGAGAAAACCAAGAAGATATAGCCATCTGACGCTTCTCATTTGCTGGTTAGACAGGGGTTTGTAAAGGTAGTTACTTTTTTCCACCTGCCTTTGCAACTTGACAGTAACAGTGGTCCTCCAGTGTGGTATTGAATTAGGAGGCATTTTGTTTGTATTGTTAGAGCCTTAATTGAAACAGTCAGAGAGAAATGTTTTATTACAGAGAGAGAAAGGACTTTTTTAATAAGGCTCTAAGGAGACTCAGTTTTAATGATGCTTAACACAATGTTTTAAACCACAAAGTACATCTACACGCTATTTCTTGTTAAATGTTGGTTATTTAACAGCAGGCTGGCACCAGATTGCCTGCTGTGGATAGTTAGGGCTGGCTCGTACAAGTTCTGACAGTCTCAACATTGATGAAAGACAGCATCAATTTTAATTCTTACAGTATTTCACTTCTTGACACTTTCTTTCTCAGACTACTGTTTATAACAGATGTTCTTCACATGGCAGTAAATGTAAACAGAAATAAAATCAACTTCTAAGCTGTATGTCCTGACATCACTTGGAACACTAGGTATGAGACCAGGATTATAAAAAGTAGGTACACCTGTTCCTCATAGGTGTTTAACACTCAGCACTTTTGATATGGATATGAAAATACAGATATAAGACTCTGGCCTTTAAAACCTAAACATTACGAGTCAGCAGTTGAAAAGAACAAGCACAATACAGAAAACAAAGTTCAGCAGTATATTAGTAAGCTTATATTTATATGGATGGTGAGAATAATAAACATTGATTAGACAGGCTTTTGAGAAAACCCATCAAAGGATGATTTTTCATTTAGGTTGTTTAGCCACAGCCCAGTTATATTTCAAGTCAGTGGACAACTTAATTTTTCAAGAATTTCTTTTTTTTCCTCCCTTCTCTCACTTAGGGAATTTTCAGGTTTACTTGGGATAATACAAGGGGTTTGCAGGTTTTTTGTTGGTGTGTGTTTTGGGGTTTGTTTGGGGTTGTTTTTTTTCTTTTCCTTAAACAAGAACACTGCAGATGCTGTCTCAGATGAAGAAAAGATAGAAGATTAAAACAGAAACAAAATGAAATGTAATCCATTACAAAGTTACAGAGCATTAAAACTTGAATCCTTCCCCTTCACAGTCAGAGCTGTGGCAAGCAAATTTCGAAACATGCTGTTTTTAAAAATCAAAACTGTCTCATTGCCAAAATAAACTTTTTTGCCTAGGATGTGACAACTTGTATGTATATGGAGAACTTGTGACAAAGAAAAGGTGAGAGTTCAAAGCGTAAGTGCACATCGTGGACCGAAAAGCTGAACTACATATGCTCATAAAAACAACAGTGACAAAACGCACATAGGGCATTTCTACCCAGTCTTGAACAGAAAGAAATACTTACAAGTTTTGCATTAGTTCTGATTTTTCCCCATGCCCATTTCTAAAAGGCAGGTATACCCTAAAGGAAATGAGAAAAAAAAAAAAAAAAAACACAAATCAGAAATGTTGATAAAGGTGACTCAATCAATCATGGGACATATTAGCAATAGTAAACAAGGTTGTCTAATCAGAGCGTTAACCTTCAGGATGGAGATAGAACTAAGGAAATAATCTAAACCCCCCAAACACATCAGCTGGTATGCAAATCTAATAACCAGTTACTTCATTATTGATGCTGACGTTCCTTTTGTTGCTTCAAGAAGGGAATTTGCATTTTGTGGTACAAGAACTATCTACAGTCCGTATATAAAATAAAGTAAAACATCTAAAAAAATCCTAGCAATTGTCAAAGACTTACGTAATGAACTAAACACAGCATAGAGTAATGAAAATAAACATCCCAGCTTACATAACCAAGGTCATAGAAAGAACTTTTTGCCATGGTTTCTGGTGAGTAGAAAAAAAGTTCAATAACACATTGGAAATAAAGAAATTCTTTCCAGATGATTAGAAAATGCACACACACACAAACAAAAAGAAAAAAAAAGGCAAAATAATAGCCAAACTTCTTTCTTAAGTATTTCAAGTCTGAAACATTTGTAATTCTGTGTATGGAAGACAGAAAAGTAATCTCAAATTTAGAAACCCCATATATGTAGACCACATAGCCGTGTTTCCAGGTTCTCAGTACTTGTATACACACAAGTATTTAGCAGTGAAAGACCACACCTCTCTGGATGTGCCATGTGTACACTCAAATGGAATGAGTTCTTACTGAAAAGCCAACTAAATATCTGACTTGCAGTGCAGTAAGTACCTGACAATATGAACAAAATACAGAGCACCAGAATTAGGACGAGGATAAAACCTTGCATTTCCACCTTCTGGGCATTCTTAAGTCAAACATTAAAATTTCCAGACAACAACTCCACACGCAAGATCTATCCTTTTCAAGCATTACTGTATTCATAGTCACATAAGTACATACACACAGAGGTCAGATGATAAGAACACCTTTGGTCCGCTACTCCATTCTTTCAAAATGCCTGTCTTTTCTAGCCTTCACCTCCTTTAATGCTTGGAATCGCTACAGTTTAAATTATCCCAGCAATGGATTCTTTGTGGCTTTCCTGGGGCCACCATTCCACATCCTAAAGAATTTCCTTTTCATCAACTTTTTTTTTCCCCCTCTCCTTTTATTGCTATTCACCTTCCTTCTTTCTGCAAGTTAAATTTTTTATAATTAAATTAACCTTTCATTTTCATTTTGTTGCTCTGAACTACATTTCTTCTCTATTCAAGCATTTGAGAAGGTTATCCAATCCCTTCAGTTACTATTTCCCTGACTACGTCTCCTTTTTTGGCTGTTGTCCCTTACTGCCTCCAAAACCAAATACATAATCTTCTGTTGAATTTTGCCTGCATGAAAAGGGCACAATCAGACCATTTAATCTTTTCCCACTAATTGGTCCTTTCAATCTCCAATCTCTTCGGTAGCTTTTTTTTCCTGAATTCATTCCAGCATATTCACATTTCTGTTGTGCCAGCTCCAACAGTGCTAGCATACGTAGGCTAATGCATGAGTGTTACATATTGAAAAACGTACATGCAAATGTTGAGTACAAGATAGAATGAATTTAGAACAGATTTTAGACAAAATCACATGCCAGTGCAAATCCTCTGGAGAATACACAAGTGTCCCAGAATTAAACTTTACCCTAGGAAACAGCTGGAAGCGAGTACATGGTAATATAAACCTAACTTGATCAACAGATGCAGTGGAAGAACAATGCCTGTTTATATCATAAGAAGATCCAACCTGAATGTTTCCAAAATTTTAGCTATAAGACACAAATATACTTCATGAGTTTAAGACATGGTGTCAGATATAACAAAATAGAACCCACAATATTTAGATTTGGAAATTAGACAATTATTACGCACACTGCAAGATGCTCTCGTACCGACATGCATTGGATTTGAAGTGGGCTGAAGGACTCCAAATTCAAGGCTTAAAAAAGCTTACACTGTCAGGTAGGAGAAGAGGGAACAGCCTTCTTGAGAATCAATTTAACCAATCTGCTGAACCTAATACAAAATAAATTTGGAATAAAGTGTAGCTTAAAATACAGCTGGCTGATAAGCATAAGTCCATCCAGAGAGGACAGTTAGTGGCATTTCCGTAATCCTTAAGTGTTTTCAGTGTGGACATACAAAAAAAAATATTCCAGCTTGGTGTTTGCCAGGTGAAATCTGGAGCCTAAAACAATTTCTGGTCATCATGAACGGTCTTCATTTCTGTATGTCTGACCTTCTCAACCTCAAAAATTAATTCTCCTAGTCATAAACAGCCTTTTTACCATACATATGCTCCACCTTAACCTTGTGGCACCTCCAGGTAATTTTCCATGCTGATTTTTTCTAGTCTGACATCTCTGCGTGCTGGGATTTAGGTTAACCTTTTATGCTTCTAAAACAGATGCTTCATACACTCCAGTCAGGGATTTTGTTAATTGCTTCTCCAATGGTGAGGACATCTCAGCTGCAAGGGATTAGGAAAAAAATCAGGAAATCAACAACAGGTAAATTAGAAGTGGATCAGACACTTCCCCATTGGAAAAAATATAAATGTTAAAAGCTAAGTTTGATCCTCATGTTCATGCATGCTTTCAAAATAGGATTTGTCAATTGCAGATGCAAAGCAGCTCCAATTTTATATTAGTCACTTTGTCTAGTTTATATTCTGAAACATTAAAGCTGCATAAATGACCTGCCAAGTATTGATGTAAGCTTATTGACAAAACAGAACGCTTCACAGTAAGGGCATCATCTCACAAGGCTCCACACAGTGACTCTGTAATTACTGTTTCAGCCTCTGCATATCAGATCTCTAGTACACTGTGCATGATTCACCAAAAAATAAAAAAAGGAAAGAATTAGCTAATGTAAGTAGGAATAAATTATCTGAAACCAATAATCTTTGAGGACTCACAAAACCAGAATTATTCTAAAATGATCAGTTACACTTCTTTCACTAAGATTTAGAAATAACGAGTAAACTCAGTAATTTCTTTAAAAATTCATTAAATCTTTATCCAGTTGCGCATAGATCCCTACCACATTCTCTAGAAAGCTAGGGCAATACAACAAAATAACCTAAAAAAAAGAGGGATAGGAGAACAGATTTCTTGCTAGAATTTTGTGTAAAATAAATACACTTTTGTATTGTGTAAAACATACATACTTAAAGCCAGGAGAAGATCATAAAATCTAGCCACAGCTTCAAATTAGGGCTGGGCAGAGAGGCAGAACTGTTAGTTATTTCAGAAGGAGGGAGAGGGGAGAGAAAAAATTAACAGAAATGGATACCAGGTCCGAGCAGACCTGCATACCTCAAGTCCATAAATTATCTCTGTATTTAGTTTCTTCTCTTGACTTTCACTGTCATCTTCCATGTTCATTCTACATTTCCACTGTCCTTGTCAGTCTACTTTTGCTTAGCAGTTTGCATATTTATTTCATTGGGAATATTTTCATTATGGTATCCCTTGATAAGAAAATCAAGTTTAAAAAAAAAATAATCAAAATCTTAACTACTCTTAGTCATCTGTGAAAAGTAAACAAGTTTATGCAACCTTTTGGGAGTGGATATTACACTTAGCTCTTCTACAAGAGAAAATGCCTCTATCAACTGGATTATCAAAAATTCCTGTTTGCCTGGTTTTGGTTGCTTGTTGGCCAACCCAGAGCAACATCAAACCACTACATGCAGACATCAAGGTTACAGCAGGTGGCACAAGGTAACATCACCAAGGTTTCTTTCAGGCTGTTTGCATAGGAATGACCACCTTGTAAGAGTTAAGGAGTTGTGCTACGAGGAATCACTCCTCTGTGTAAAGAACAGGCAGAAGCTGGCACATAAATGTGCATACTTCAATAATCCATCATTTCAGTATCAGTAACGTTATTTATTGAGTTGTGTAATTTTTATTGAGTTGCTCTAATTCAGAAAGTTTTTATTTGGAATTCCTTCAGGTTTTTTACCACTATTAATATTCATCTACAAGAATGATGTCTTTAAATACCAATAACTGTCTCACTTCATCCATAATTTATGAACCACTTCTGAACACAAAATCCATAGGTATCACTTTTTGCCCCTTGACTCCAAAAATTAAAGCCAGACAAAGCTGTAAGTGAACAGCATAGGAATGTAACTGTCATTTTCTGCAATCTCAAAGAAATCTACTGTTTAGCTAAAGTTCATATTTATTTCACATCTGAGACAAAAAGCTATTAAAAGCACCCTGTGGCTTCAAATCCATTTTATTTTCTTTATTTACATTTTAACAATGTTTGACAAGGTAAACCTCTTAAGAAATATTGTATCATTTGTGAGAAAGGGTGCTGCATCTTAAGAAAGCAAATATTCTGAGCCATTACAAAGAGTTCCCTCAAAGGGATATATTCTTTAAATTACAGCTGTCAATCAAAACTATAACTTTGTTCTCTGTTACGTGGAGAATAGGTTTCAAAGGGAAGGCTAATGTAGAAAAACAAAAAAAGCTTTACTCAAATAAGGATAAACAGGAGACTCGATAATCAGAAATATTTCAGAGAAAAGACAGAAGTCAAGTCTGTAAATCAGGCTGGGAAATATTTAGAAGCATTTCCTAATATACACTCAAGTTATTTACAAGTTAAAAGATGTCATTCCTGTTGGTATTTTCCGAATCTAAGCAGCAAATTTAGTATGTTATATAACGTGGAAGACAATGTTAACTAAATGTTAACAGTAATTTTGAAAGACAAGGAGGGACATTAATCATGAGCAAATGAGCCTTCACAATTCTATGGGACAGTGTCCAATGTAAGACTGCATATATACAATCACATGTGTAAAATACTAGCACAAAAATAAAAATAAAAAAAATTATCCCTGCATGAACTTCCATTTTTATTAATGCAGAAGGTCATGGAGGACTGAACTCTGCAAATATTCCTAGTCTATTTCCCTAAAAAACCTCATTAGCCATGTCTACACAACAGCACAAAAGCGTGCAGCGCACAGATGCCCAAACTGAGACCCAAACAAGCCAGTCTACACTTTGGAGCCCAAGAAGCACCATTGCCATGTTCTCACAGCACTAAAAAACAGCCTATAAAGCCCTGCCTCCTGGCCCCATGCTAACGAGCACAGACATCCCAGGCAAAGCTTTCCCATCCACAGACCTCAGCGCTCCCAGTTTCAAAGTCGGCATGGGCAAAAGTGACAATGCGCGCACAGTGGGGTAGACAAATTCCCAGGAGAGATCTGCCAAGTCTGGTGATGATACTGGGAACCACACACTAAGGGAGCCCCTAGCCAGGAGGGTCAGGGTGAGGGAGGAACCATAAGGAAACATCTATAGTAAGGCCTACTAGTAGACAAGCACAAGTGCTAGAAGAGTTTAAGAGTTTACAGACGCAATATTATATGCTCATATAGAAAGTTAACCATTTAAAAACCCAGTATTTGCACCCACGCAACCCACAACTACTGTTGTCATAAGAAAGCATAAAGAAAAATAATTCAATTGTTCAATTCTAAGCTGTTCATTTCAGCAACCTTCATTTTATTACCATTTTTATAGTAATTTCTATCAGGGCATCAGGTAGTCATTTTTTTATAATTCTGTCACTGTAACGTAGAATCATGGTGATTGATTTAAGTCCTGCATCATAGGTTTATAGGCTGCATTCCACTTTCAGCAGGAAAGCTTAACACAGAAATCAGTATTTAAATTCAGAATACGTACAGGTTTTAAATAAGTCTAGTCAATGAAATTAACTCTCTTACTCAGCAACAAAAAGACAGTTTGAATACAGTATCAGAAGGGTAAAAATCCAGGCAAAGCAGGTATCTTACTAGTATAATCAGTCTTCTAAACTTTTGATGTTCCAGAGGCACAAGAAATTGTTCAGCTTGCTGACCATGCTTTACAAATACCTGTATGGATCACGAAATTACACACACACAAAGTACCCATTTTCCAATGTAAAAAGTGCTCAATATTTGAAATCTCAGTGCAGTAAAACTTGATAATTGTGAACAACAAAGCACTGAACGAGAAGATAGGTCATTCTGTAATCCTAGTGCTACGAATTATGTTTTTCATGGTATACGGGACTAGTATATCACTAGGCTTGGATAAGGTTAAAAGGTAGATTTAAATTTTATATATAAGCTTTAATTTGCAGCAATGAGAGGCTGAACGGCGTAGCCACAGATTCTTTACTTCTCATACAAATAATTTTAAGTGGTATTTCCTTGGTAGATCAAGTAGCTGCAGAGTTAGTTTCATCACTAAAATGGCGCGTTTTCTTTGCTGGTGGTTTTCAGCTATCAAATGTAAATAACATTGTGTTACTCTGAAGTCTTCTGTATCTTCCCAAAGGCAATGCATAATGACTTATTGTTGAAAAGATTAAATGTAACATTTTTCAATCTCTCTCAGGATAATTCTTCTTTCTTTTCAGAGATGTAGCAGTCTACCTGACCAAGCTGTCAAAAAGGCATACTCTGCAGCTTACGCTGAACATGGACAGACCACAACCTGGAAGGTTATCTATACAGACACACACATGCACAGAAAAACAGCCAAATTGTTCCAAGAAAGCTTGCATGAAGTCAATTTGTGTGATGTGCAGTGATACCACATCCTATGAAGTTATTAGAATTGATCTGATGGCTTTCTTTAAAAAGAAAATACCACAGACATTTAAGGAAAAGCAAATGCATTCTCACACAAGTTACCTAACCGGAACTTGCCCTAGGTCCCACTGTTGAATGTGGGAATGACACTTGCAACATGGATTTGTTACGAGGTTAAAATCCAGCTGTAACTAAGCAGTGTTCAAACAATAAACAAACAGAAATGCGGTACCAACTGAAATACAATTGACTGAGATGCAGGCCTTATACCGGTCTTTCATTTACCCATTCATCCATTTATCAAGTCTCTTAAACACACATTAGCAGCATACACAAAATTATTTATGTTATTCATTTTGGTAGAGGGATGGTCAGTGACTATTTTGGAGAGAAAGTTACTTTTTCCTGATATAGTAACAGGAGGGAGCATTTACCTTGCCAGCATCAACATGTACAGAGGTTTCTACTTTCGTTATCGTTCACTGAAATTCTGCTGCGAAGAATATCTGGTGTTTGCAGCCAGCAATAAAGTCTAGAAATGTGGTTGAAACTGGGTCGGTTTAAGTTACCCAAGTGCAGAGATATTAATGCCAGTGCTCCAGCATCTCTTCATGTAACTTTCTCACTAATTTCAACAGATGCTATGCAGATTCTAAAGTGCACGAAAACAAACATTTGCAGCAGTGCAGATCTATTGCTTCCTCCTCCTGCTCTGATTTTTCTTTTCCCCATCCTTTATGCTTCTTACTCAGAAGGCTACTTTCCCCCGCCTCATTATTCTTCACTGCACATTTTCATCTTTTAATATTTTGTAATTTTTTTACTGCTTAATTGCATACCATTAGAGACTAAGTCAGCCCCAGAGAGTTCAACTGGATTTCTTTTTTTTTTTCCCCTCTTCTTCTTTAAATATATCAGACCCCATCTACAAATTGTGTTCAACACCCAGTAGCACAACTGTAACTCTTACACAGGGTCTCTGTTACACATACACAGAAGATTTTTGTGTCCACCAGGACTGGACTGAGACCTCCAAGTCTATAGTCTATTCTATAGCAGAGCCATCTTTTTAATCACCCCCAAAAACCTGGGCCACCCACTATTGTTCCCTGGAATGATGCCTCTCCGGGCTCCCAAAAAAACAGTATATGACTTTGAGACATTGCACATCTTGACAGCAGTACGGTAGGCAAAACAAAACCTAGCTTTAATCCTAAGAGGTTGCAATTTAACCGTGGTGAAGTTGCTATGATGCAACGCTTGATACTGGCTCCCCAGGTCTGTAGCAGCAGTTAAGGGCAGACTTGCTCCACTTACACGAATATCAACATGATGTGAGTATGTCTAAGTCACAATCCAAAAGCACGCCAACGCCTCTTGTTGCCATATCTGAGCAAGGTTTAATTATTTGGGTTGGGGACTAAATTTTATTTCAGTGTGGTCTATTTGAACTGGAAGGTATGTACCCTATGGCTGAGGGTCTCACTGCTGTAATTGCACTCTTTGCTGCACTGGCCAGGCAATAGTGACTATGTCTGCAAAAAACCTGATTGCACCTCTGCATTGCAGCCATGCTTTATGTTTGGTTCCCTGAGTGTCGTGGCACTAACCTCCCACCAGCTGCCATCACAACACACTTCCATTTGGGAGCAAATCGCAGAGGTCATGCTGCTGGTACTCTTTACCACTTAAGCGACTGAGCACAATACTCATGACAGAGGTCAAAAATCTAAGTTAAAAGGCCACTTGAAGTTAAGCGACGCCTTGCCCCACTGTTTTTAACCTGACCTCATACTATCCAGACACTGAAGCAGTCCTGCTTGCCAAAAGTAAAATCATCAGTTAAAGACTCACAAAGAAAAAGCAAAGCAAACCATATTGTGGCTGTTTTGCTTTATGAATCCAGTCGCACTACAGAGACAGGCATTAACAATGAAGAGAACTGAAAAAAAAGGCTGCTTTCCTCTACAAATGTAGAGTAAACCTTATTACAGTTAGTTCTGAGTGCTATCTCCAGAACTGCTTTGTTTCCGCTCTGTTGCACAGTTTAGAATATACTTAAGTTCCTTCTGCTCTGGTAAATTGATTTTTGTACAGCATGAGGGGATGTGTTCTGCTTCCGACTATAGATTTAAAGAAATACAACACATCACCTTACACTGAGTAGAAATCAATTTTCTACCTGTAGGTGATGAAACTATTTCTCAACCCCGCTGAGCAGTCATATATCTCATAAGGCTTAAAATCATAAACTGATTCATTTCACCAAAAGCAAAAATGAAAGGTGATCTCTTTAATGTATTATTTCACATGTTAATCAGGTGTTCCTTTCCAAAGGTTATCTGTAGTTTTATCTACTATATTTAATATTAAGCTTTATCCTCCTAACTTTTACATGCTCAGCTGTTACCAAGAGACTTTGGTCTTGGTAAAACCCCAAAACACATTACACCTGCAAAATGCAAAGCAGTTGTCTCTCCCTTTCTCCTGGTGATAAAGGGCATTCTAGAAGAGCTGCATTAAAAGCTCAGATCTGAATCTGAGCACAACAGAAAGCCAGCTGTTAAGATTTGGCTGTAGACTGCTGCAAAATTATCTTATTTGCAAAGCTCTCTATGTGGTGAGGCAGATAAATGATAACACCACGAACTAGTAAAAGGCAGAAAGCTTTATTCTACACATATCTGGGTCTGACTTCAAATTTGATATTGAATATGCAGCTTTGAACATATATTCATAAACATTCACTCCAAGCAGTTCTGCACATGCAGCATTTTAAATTTGGGAAAGCAGTACTAAGCTATTTCCCTGCATAATGGTACAGAAAGAACTACTTTAACATTCGAGTGGAATAAAACGTTTAGAAAAAAAAAAAAAAGGCTGACAAAAAATGGGCTCATTTCTGCCAAAGGATGGATTCCCAGCCAAACGAGAAAAACTTCTCCCTGTCAGTCAATCAATCAGCACATAGTTTATTTTAAGCTGGTGATAATATGGTTTTGGAGATTAGGAAGTTAGTGAGCTACAAAGAAGATCAAATTAATTTTCCGTAAGTGAAAAAATAAAAACCTTCAACAAATAAGCACAAAACTTAACCCTCTCTATCAAGTTCAGAATGGAAAAACTATTCAGAAACTCTGATGTCAATTTTGTCAGTATCGTGAAGCGGAAATAAATGAGCCAGCTGAGAAGCAGGAATTATGTACCGCATGTCTGAGCTAGAGGAGTTTATTATTGTGGTTTCTTTTGTTAATTGACTAATTAATAGAGCTGTGCAAATACAAAATAAAGAATGGAAAAAAATTACTGCATAGACAGCCGCAGCCAGAATTTTCAATTTTTAATGCTTAAGGTTAGCTGCCGAGATCCATATTTAGCACTTTAACCATAGCAGCCTCATTTTAAAGTTAGGTAGGCACCCACAAAATGTACAGCTGCTGCAGAAGGTGCAAGTTCAATGCCCAGAAAACAAAACAATTTTGATTTAAATTCCCAAATTTGTGTCCAGTGTCAAGCATCCATGTTTGACAGATTTCATCCTCATTCATCTCCCAGGGAAAAGCAATGGGCTACCTCTGCATTCCATAAAAGCTAGTTAACTATGCCATCCACAGGGGAGAGGCTATGCCCCATAAATATGACTCAGGAGAAGGGAGCTGCTTCACACACACTTCCAGTGTCCTGCACTTAAACTTGAGGATGGAAGGCTGGGGGGTGGAGAAAAAAAAAAAAATTTGAGTCCTTCCTCCTGTTCCTTTAAGAGCGAGTTCTTGTCCCACCTTCTTACGGGGATGGTGACTAAAGTCACAGGTCTCAGTGTCCCTGCCTCAGTCTAGCACCAAGCAGCTCCCCAGGGCACACGCAAGGTGGTATCACACAACTGCGACAAGGTGTCCGTCAACTACCTCACATGTAACACCCCTGTGCTCATAGTTGAAACATACAGTCTCTTTGGACCAATATGCTCCAACAGGCAAACTGGTCCAGCAGGATCTTTTGCCATGTGTACTGCTCCAATCTTCCATATTATTACAATAACATTTTAATCGAAAGCCTACCGGAAGTTCCTTTTGGTTTTGCATTAAAAAATGTGCTGCTATATTTTTGGTCAGCTCTATGTTCATCAATAGTGCTTAAAAAAAAAAACAACCCACTGATTCCCCAAGAGAGGATCACAGCTAAAAAGAGACAAAGATTATTCTAAATGGTGGCACAAACCCCAAAAGAAAACATGCCTTTCAAATAAGTGCAGCAGCTTTTAATTTCTGAATTGTGCAGTCAAGCATACACATTCTTGTCTGATGAAGAAGAATATAATTACCTAGGGGCATGTCAAAAATAACTGTTGCTTTTCACTTCCTATCCATTCTTGGGAGAGCAGAGTTTGGTGAGCCAATCAAGAAATTAAAACTGACATTTCACAAACTGATCGTCATGTTGCTATTTATTTACTTTTTGTTTGCCTATTTAGAGTGAG
>KZ506058.1:402907-434803 GCA_002844005.1 Limosa lapponica baueri
CCAGTCAGCCATTTCTCTCCCGTTACTGAAATATTACTATGATGTTCTTATTCAGTGTAAAAATATTTAGAGGCATATCTTACCTTGCAAAAATTAGATGTGTGCTTTGGTTTGTACTAGTAGAAATAGAAAAGTAATTTGCCTCACTGTTTTGCAAAACCACAAGTCATACAAGATTTACAACATCTTCCTTCCAACACAAACTCAAAATTCTCATATAACTCAACACTTAATATTTGCTTTATATTTCAAAAATCTGATTCACTGAGATGGTTTCTAAACTTGGTAAATAATTTAAGAAACTGCAAAGTCTGCAGGAAAGGTTCACATGAACCTTCAAAATTCTTTTGTTGCATTATTTAGTGTAGTTATAAATGTCAGGTTACTGTTCATAGAGGTATGTCTGTTTAGAATGGCATTTCCAGAATAATGTTTGCAAAAGTTCACATGAGTATTCCTCTCAGTGCTGCTGGCAAAGATTATTTTTTTAAAAAAAACATTTCTTCAATGCGGCAGGTCACTTTAAGAGAATCGCTTCATCCATGTTCTGTTTTCAGCCCTGCGTGTCCTATGGCAGGTCAAAATTGTTCCAGAACTGTGTAATTGTTATTCCTCTAGTCTGACTTAGCTGCACACAGAAGTTCTGATCAAGTAACAGGATTCTCTGCTGAGCTTTATGCTGTACAGTTACGACTTAAAAAAACAAACAAAAACCACACAAACCTCTACTCTAAGGAGTTTCCTCTCAAACTATAAGAAAAAACATGAAGACAGATAGTGAAATATAAGAAAACAAAGGAAGAAAAGAATTGATTTGCCAGAATATATCCAAATGCCCATTTCATTTTAATTAAAAGCACTAAGCATACGGAGTACAATAAGTCAGAACAATCACTCAGGGCATTAGGTTCAAAGTACCTGTCTTTTGTTTTCACTCTGAATTCTTTTTTTTAGAGATAGGAATGATTACTGCATGTCTGACTTACACCTGCTATTTATGATCACGTAAGCAAACCTGATTCATCTCAAACTGGAGCGCCATCTCAACCACTGTCACGTTGAAGTTTAGGTTAAAAAGTGGCAGACCAACAGGAGCTGAACAGTTAAAAAAACCTACCTACTCTTTAGAGACACTCTATGTATTGTTCAAAACATTTGAACTTTTTGATATGTATTTTTTGTTCAAGGGCAATTACTCAGAGCATAGTAAAACGTGCTTTTATTTTCAACTGATCAGATCAAATTAGGTGAAAAAGAATTCACTCCCAGGCTGATATCATACCAGCCAAGCTCATACCTAGAATGAACTCATTCAGGAACAAGGCATTGAAAATAAGCAACTATAATATATAATTGACTGCTTTCTCATGTTCTTTAGCGCCACAACTCAAGTGTTTACTGATACAGCACAGCATGAAGTACCAAGAGACAGGGTACCTGCAGCATGCAGTGTTTCATACAAATCTTTGCAATGTTTCATACAGAACTTTGCTAAGTTTACTCTCAGTTGGCCCAAGTAATACTCAAATATTTCCTAGAAGATATAGTTATTTGGTACACAGAACTGAGAACAGGACACATCTCATTTAAGAGCAAATCCGTTACTTGTGTGGCATATCCAGACATCTACATATAAAAATATGACAAATCTACTCCAAGAAGCACCAAAGCAGTACCCTAAAACTTTTCTTGTTCAAACAGGAACACCATTCACAGTCCCCACAGACACTTCAGCCAGGCTCTTGCTGTGGTTGTCATGCTCTACAAGAGCTTTGCACTGCCTTGCTCTCAAAACCACCTTCCTCACCAGTGAAGACAGGCTGAGTGTCAAAGTTTGGAGGCACATTTGCTAAAAGACAGACAATGTGAATGGTGTCTATGAATCCAGTGATTTCAGGTTGATTATCCAGTTATCCAACACTAACAACGTTGCCAGTTTTTACAGAAGTCCTGTAATGCAGCTTTCTTTTCCTCCAATAAAAATGTTCCCTACACAAGATATAGAATTATTTCATGTAAATAAGAGGAAAAATTATCATAATTTTTTTTCTTTAAAGAAAGTAATTTTGAAACTTTGCAGATAAAATATTACTACAACTTAGGACTTAAGACTCAGCTTAGTTGCTATGCCATTTTAAAAGAGTGGTTGATTCATAGAAGACAACAAATAAATTGCCATATACTGGTCACAGGAAACATTTTTAATTCTAAGATCTGCTTTCATTCTAAAGCAAAAAAAACCCCAGATATTATGAAGTCTTACAGTTTTCCACTACAGATACTTATGAAAATCAAACTTTAGGCTTCAATTTCAAGTTTTATCTGCTATATTTTTCCTACAAGTATATTTCTTCATGATATCTCAGTACAGGATGGTCATTAAGTACATTCCATTTCTTTCATTTAATTTCTGGTACTTCAATAAGTCATGGCGCTTGCCATATGAAACTCCTGGAAGTATCTTTTGGTTTTGTCAAAGCATTTTCTGTTTATATTTTTCTGCTACAAACAAACTCATTTTTAAGAAAAATAAACAAAACCAAAACATTTTCTTCATAATACGCTAAAAAAATTATAATCAAAGTAATTTCTCCAGATGACAGCTTTTCCAAGGGAAAAATTCTTAGCTATGCAACTCAGAATTTACAGAGAGAACACAAGATAGAGATGTCCTTGGAAATATCTTCCAGAAAATATTCCACTTCTGTTTGTTCTAATAAGTGAAATAAAAATTGATCTAAATGACAAAGGCAAACTAGAAATTTTTAATAAGGTGAACCGTTCTTTACCCTGGCTTAATCCATGACTGGAAAGCCAATGAAGTCTGAAGGCGTGATTTATCCAGGTGACGTAGGTTGCACTATCAAACATGAATTGTTATCTACCGAAAACCATTAGAGAAGCAGCGAAACTCCTAAAAGCAAAAATATTGCAAGTAGTAAATATGAAACATGCAGTACAGCAAATAAAATTAGATATCCCAAGTTCTGAAATACCAACTTTGGATATATTCTTTAGACATTTATAAGTTTCAGCAAATGCAGTCTGACACCAGTTCCGCTCCAGAAGCCTGAGCGGGGCTTAAGCACTCAATAAAAGCATGAAATACTGCGTACAAAACGTGAATAAAAGCCTTTATTCCAACCAGACCCTCAGGTAGTTCACAAACATCACAGCGAATGCCTTGTAAGAATTTATAATAAATATTTACTGCGTAGCCTGTATCTCTGATTCAGCAACATAAAACACCTACATATGTTTATCAAGCTACGTATTCTACATGCACACTGGCCAGAATTTGATCCATAACACTTTAAGGATCAATTAATGGAAAATACATACACAGGGGCATTAGCTGCTCCTAATCTGTGCACTATTTTCTGTCTCAGATGATAAAACAATCATACAAAAGTTTGAAGATAGTGCTCACCTTCACCTCCTAGACCCAAGTCAACACTCAAGACTCAATATAGTAAAAGAAAAAACTTGTGAGGAATTTTGAACTGCTGCTGTTAACTTTTAAATATAGGAAATAATTTTTCTGTCTTACAAAAGATCAATTTCAATTGAAAATTAAATATTAAGACAACAAAGTATTTTCTTCCATAGGCATATTGTAAAATCTTTTTCTGAATGCATCTTAGTGTGCCATCAAAACACAAAAGTTGTCTTTGTTGAATTGTTCTCAGTAACAAACACCATGTATTTCAGACTACCCCAAAAGCTGCTGTTTGGTTTTTTAATTCCTTTTGCTGAAACAACCTAAACATTAAACAAGAAAAAGTCAACTGCCCCTAAAAGTTATTGATCTTCATGAGAGCATTTTAAAACTATCTAGTTTAGACTTTTTCATTCAACCTCTGGTTTTTAAGAGGACACACTCATTTACATTCTGAACTTAAATCTTTCTTCTTCTTAAAAGATAATTTATTTTTCCCCCCTCAAGATGAAAACAGATTCTTCTATCACTATTGACTGCAACAAGAAAGCCAGCGAGTTACCACAAAACTCATTAATAGATTAAAAGTGCTGGCAGCAGAGGACCAGAGTACCTGTAACAGAAACTGATGTTTACTACTTTTTCCTAGCTTCATATTTCTATGTTTAAGCTACTCTCTGCTAAAACTGGAGAATGAGAGAGACCTGGTCTCAGCAGAGCACCAAAAGGCCTGGGAAACTGAAATTTCAGTTGAATTGAACATTTTAAACTGCTTTCTTTTTAGTTCATAGAAAACTACCTTTGAGTTTTTTCCCCTCTATTCCCTGGTTTCATTACCCCTAGTGCTTTAGATTCTAGAGGGGAGAAAAGAGAGAAATTTTTGCTGTCCTCATTTCTCCCACCCTCTTTAATTTCATCTGTGACTTTAATTACATTTCTGCTCATAAGCTTGTCTTGCCTTTATTTTATTTTTAAAGAGATAAGAGCTTGCAGCAAGGCTCCCTAAAAAACTCTTTCAGCTCTATTTTTAATGCACACAGTGAAGTCAGAAGCATACATTAAAAAATACAAAGAGTAGCTGATTATTAATTCCAGCTAAACTATTACTGAGAGAGAATCACTGATCAGAATTATACTAATTAATTTTACATAATCAGTGATTTTCTACAAGAGCAGCTTTGTGAGCACTTACATTCTGTCAGGCTTTGCTTAATGTTAAATCCTCACCTTTTGTGCTTGCACACTTTACAGCATTGTTAAAAACTTGTCGACAAAAGTAACGTTTAAACTTTTAGTATATGCGTGAGCTAAAAATGGAATTACTTCCTTTTGATAATTAATTACTGCTTTCGAATCGCTAAGTAGGAGAAATGTTTATTAATCTATGTACAAAGTTCTCTGTAAGGGTAATCATTTTATCGCTTTGCAGCACGATTCCAAAACACAATTCAGCACTTGACAGCTTTTGTTAAGCTTGTTTTTGATAATTGGATACAGAAATCGCTTGTGGCCATTTGGATGGAACTACTCTAGTTTCACGGAGCTTTTGAAAGTGATCAGACTTAAACACATCACTCATTCTGCTGAGCCAGCTTGACAGTTTTGATAGCCTATTACAGTAGCTTATATTTCATTTCTGGAAGATTTCAGTAGACATCTCAGAATTAGGCTACCTTGGAATCTTAAGTTCCAGTGGGCTCTGACTTTGATCTCAGGTCATCATTACTTAATGCAAATAACCTGTGGCGAGTCCTTTCATATTAACATTAACCAGGAACTTTTGCAGTGCTACTTTCTCACACCCTTCTTTATTTATAACCGCGTTGCACAGCTCAAGAGGCACCTCTGTGAATCACTGAGAACTATTTCTCAATTCTTCGATTAATTATTAAATCGAACAATAATTAATGGGTATGATATTTGTTTGATTAAAAGCAAGTCAGCGATAGCCTCGTGGAAAATAAAGTTGTTTGCATTTTATTACAGAGAAAGTGAAAGAGAAATGCATATTGTAAATTCTCTCTGTTCTTTTCTCCTTTGAAATGGTAATAGCGATGCAACAGGGAGAAAAGCTGGATCAGGACTGAGCAAATAGGGGGAATGTTATTTTTTAATATTCCATGATGTACAAACCAAGTTTTGAGTTGGTATTATTCGTGCCCTTCTGTTTAACATCTTAAAAATTCATAGGGCCAGTAGTGGCAATAGTCAAATGGTAACATTGCATTTCAATCAATCTGACCACAGAAGAAAAAAAAACCGCATTTTTAACTTTCTAAAGAACAACTCAGAAATGAAAGTGATAATGTAATATGATTTAAAAAGCAGCAGAAACTCTTCTGTTCCCCTAACCAGATGTTTGAGTGGCCCGGCTTTACAAACCTGTTCTATCACCAGCAGCAATCTGACCTGGCTTGCTAAACCAAAGAGCATTAACTATCCTTTCCCACAGATGAATGCAAACACGCAAGGAAATGTGAACAGCTTTGTATACATCAAAGATAAAATACGCTTTTTGAACTGTAAGTACAACTAAAACCAAACCCATGCAAGAATCTGCTCAAATAGTCCACTGCATTTAACAGAAACACTTCCCCATTGTACTAGATACATAACACACTCCATTCTGAACTCTCATCTTTTTCCATCGTAAGGTATACTGAAATTATTGTCCAATACAGAGGAATGCTAATTTAAACAATATTTACATCAGCTAACAATCTTGCCTCTAGCTTTAAACTAAATTACTTGAATTTAGACTGTTTATTGGAAATACAAGATAATATCTGAGGAAAAAATGCAAAGAAGGCAAGGAACTACTCTATTCTCTTTTGGATTTTCTTTCCAGAAAGGCCTGGACTGGCTTCTTCATAAAAGACTGGTGGCAAACACAGACAGAAAGTATCCAATAAATGTAGTCTGTGCAACTGGCTCTCAGCCAAGTTGCTTAGAACTGCAATGTGTTCACAAACTATTAAAATGTTTCTGAAAAATCTACAAACAAACAAGCAAACAAAAAACCCACAACAGATTCTGTACGTTAATGTAAGCTACTAAATAAAATCTCTATCAAATATGGTAGGAAAGGTTATTGTTAGGCACCCCAGAAAGATGGTCTGCTGCTTTCATTGTTGTTTTTTTTTTTTCGTTTGGGGTTTCTTACTGAGGTTTGGGGGTTTGTTGGTTTTTTTTTAATTCTTTATCTACCCCTGACCTCCTTGCCCATGTTCAGATTAAATTTAGGCAGGCACTAAATTAAGCCATGTACCCAGAGGTGGAACAGACACTTTTATAATCCTTTTGCTCTCCTAAGCATAACAGTATAAACCTTATTTAAGAGAGATTCACAGAAGGATTATAAAAAAGCACATGCCATCTTCTCCCTATCTCACTCAGAATAAGTGAATGCTACAGAAGTACTGTTTAATTAGAAAGCACTTCTACTTTTTCCTTCTGCAAGTTTTCCTCTACCAAGAGAAACACAGGTTGACTAAAACATGTTAAAAATTCTGCAAACTCATGCCTGAAGTCATTCACTTAATATAAATAAATACATTGCCCGGGGTTGATGAGGAGAATGTGTTACTGAATTATGTCCTCCAACAAATATTAATGCCACTATTACCATCACAGGATGCTACAGGTAATGCTACCAGTAGCAAATCATACTTTGGTTCACCAGCAAATTACAGAAATACCCTTATATGGTTTTTCTGCTTCATGATAAACATAATCTTCCTTGGTGCTCAACGAGCATTAGGGAATAAAGCCTTGCCATAATGGTAAGACAGCCAGTTACTTTTCTGATTTATATATGGAGATAAATAAAGCTCAGAGTAGACAACTGACTTAGTTTCATCTGTAGAAGCTTGTGACAGAGCCAAGAGCAGAACTTTCTTAGCCTTGCATTTGAATTACAACTAAATTAATGACCGGTATTCTAGCATTTACATATATTTAAGTTTGAGTTCTATCTGGTTAAGATACTATGCAGCAACCACTCAGAGGATGTGCAGATAACGTGGCTGTATGATTAAGGAAGTCACGTTTTGCTATGAGACACCTAAACAATGGGGCAAACCAGAGGGACTTGTAGCAAACAGATTCAGCCTACCATGAAAAAAATCTTGGCAGTATCTGCTGGAATGTTAATTAAAATGAAGAGAAAATTAAATGACTGTCCCCAAACAGTTAAACAGTATCCATACCAAAAGCAGACTAGGAAAGAGTTTGTCAGCATGCTTAGCACATTCCTAGTGCAGATCACAACTATGATTTTATTTTCCCCCAGAGAAAAAAGCAGTTCGAAGTATAGGTGACAAGGTATTTTCAGCTATGTGGGGCTAGGGTTTGTGCGAGTTTGAGAGTGTGAGCATGTGTGTATGTGACTTATTTTTAAATCTGAGTTTCAATTCTTAAGATTCAGTAGACAGTCTCTTGGGTGTCAGTATTTTGTCCCTATTGTAATGTGACTGCAGCATATCACTGAAAGATGCAAGTAAACAAAGATGTTGCCAATATTTGCAACAAAACCTAAGGTCTTTTTCTTTGTGAAACATAAACCTCAGGTTTTTTAGTAAATGCATAATTATACTGGGCAGGGACATTCAGATAAGTAGACTTTGATGTGCCTAAAATTTCTAATGTTGAATTTTGCAGTAGTTGATTATGAGCACTAAAACTGGAACCCGCAGAATCACAGACTGGCTGAAGTTGGTCAACACCTCTTCAGGTCATCTGGTCCAACCCCCTTGCTCCAGCAGAGTCACCTAGACCAGGATGCTCAGGGCCACAACCAGTTGAGTTTTGAATATCTCCGTGGATAGAGACTCCGCAACCTCTCTGGGCAACTTGTTGCAGTGCTTGACTGCAGGCGTAGAAAAAAAAAAAAAAAAAAAAAAAAAAAAAAAAAAGGGGTTTTTTCATTGAATTTCCTGTTCTTCAGTTTGTGCCCATTGCCTCTTGCCATGTGACCACATACAGAGACAAGTTTGGCTCAGTCTTGTTTACTCCTCCTGATCTAATATCTATACACATTGATAAGATTCCCCTAAGCTTTCTCTTCCCCAGGCTAAGCAGTCCCAGCTCTCAGCCTTTCCTCATAAATCTGACGCTACAGTCCCTTCAACATCTTCATTGCCCTTCGCTGGACTCACTCCAGTATGTTTGTGTTTCTTTTGCAGATCTCAGCACTGCTGCCAGCACTCTAGATGTGTCTCAACAGTGCTTTGTAGAGGAGAAGGACCACCTTCCTCAACCTGCTGGCACCACTCTTCCTGATCCAGCCCAGAAGGTTATTAAGCCATCTTTGTTGCACTGGCTCATGTTCACCTTTGTGTCCACCAGGAACACCAGGGTTCTTTTTCTTCAAAGCTGCTTTCCAGCTGGGTCAACAGTGCAGGAGGCTATTCCTCCTCCACTGCAGGACTCCGAGTTTTCCTTAGCTGAACCTCACAAGGTTTTTGCCAGACCATTTCTCCAGCCTGCTGAAGTCCCTGCATTGAATTCCACATGATCTATGCTTTGGTAGACCTTCTTCACATTGCCTCCAGTCATTTCACCAGCACTTTTATTAAGCAGTAACAGTATACATCATGGTATACACAGTGTAGGTTTCCTTATGTTAATTTTGCCAATACTGAATTAATGTCTACTATTTAAAGTACCCAAATCACTCTGTACTGTGAAAACTTTCTGCACCTTAGCTGTGGGTCACCAAAGTGTTCACCATCTCTTCAATATCCTTAACAAAACACAAAACTGTACAAAGAGTGGGATGTCCTAAGCCTCCTTTTTAAGAAATTTTTCTGTAGAACTGTGAAGTCTTTTCCATGTTTATCTTCCAAGGCTTCATTTATCATTCTCTCTTGATGCTTAAGCTTGCCAGCCTGGATGACAACTTTGGTATAAATAAATGGAATATTTTCAATTTCTCTCACCCTTGCACAGAGAGTTATTCTTACAGTTATTCTTACTGAATCTCTGTTAAATAAAAACAGACACCTACCACAACACATGCAGAACATATCTAACAAATCACTGCATTTTTAGATACTGATTAGATATTTTAAAGCTGTTGAGTAATCATAGAAGAACAGCATCAGTTAGGAATAATGATTTTGAAAGGAAGTTTGAAAATACAAATCAGACTGAAAAGTTATGCTTGCATTTACTGAAATCACAAAAGTGGATTTTCCTCCAACACAGAGCTAAGGATGAGCAGCATGGCATAGTTTAAAGATGGTATTTTTTGACACCGAGTCAAAGGACAGACTAATGTCAGTCAAACCCATATAATTGAAAAACGTAAACCTTTTAAGAACAGCAGATCAGGAATACCAACGTATCAAATTATTGTATTCAACCAAGAATTATATTTTTTTTTTACCCCATGATAAAATTCTTACAGTGAGTTTAAATGGAATTTAAGTTAAAAGAGAATGGTAAACACAAGAAAGCACTGTAGTCACTTAGTTTCTGGTTCCTGTAATGTTTATCACCACAGCAGATGAGCACTGTAGGAGTGCTTTATGCAGACACAGCATTTCTCTTGATAAAATCCTAAGATACTAGACCTAAGTTTAGAACACAAGGCATGCAAAGCATTTTAAAAATGCTTTTATCCTAGAAGTGCTCTAATTCATCTTTTTACCTTTAGAACCCAAATTTGTAAATAAAGTTCACACAGAAATGTGATATTAATGTTAAAAAACCCCTCCACAGTGCACACATAACCAAATGGATCAGCTTTGTCAGAAAGACTATCCAACATGCAAATCTTTCCTCACTGGACCTCATGTCACTGGACTGGACCCTTTCCTGTCACTAAGTTAGCTCAAGTGGCTAGTTTTGTCCTTAATTGTTATGTCTTGGCTCCACACTTCTTGGGTTCAGCATCAACTCTGTCCTTCCAACAAGCTACCAGTGAATTACTCAGGAAATACTTCTTTGAAATTGAACCCGATAGCTCCAATTCATCACTACAAACCAACCAAACTCAAAAGGAGTAGGGAGAGGTGTCCACAAGGTGCTGGCTACAGTTCCATTATTCATAGCTGCTAGATACAAATCAGAGCTATATTGTGACTGCTGTGAAGGACAGCAGTGGAGAACCAGATGTAATACAGCTCTGCTCAGCCACCTTCTCCTGCTTCCTTGTTCCTTTTTCCTCAAGGCACACAAAATACTTCCAGCAAAAATGCCTACACACCATGGCAGACTCCCAAGTCATAACATTGATAAAGCAATTAACTCTTGTCTTCTGAAAGTGGATTTTCCAAGTGTTAGAGTCACCAAACTTTTTTCATAAATATGAAAGTCTGTCCCTTTATTAAAGGAAAAGAGGTTCTTAGGTAAGAAAGGAAAAAAAAAAAAAAACACACACCACACACACCAACTAGTTGAAGCTTTCACAAAGAGCGGTAAGAAAACTCATAAAAACCCAAGATAAAACAGACGAGTTGGCAAAACTGTCAGCTAGCTTCTCTTTCATGTCTGGGATATTATTTTCCCAGGAATTGTGCCAGTGCAGATTTGCTGTGCACCTTATGGCTAGATGCACAAAGTGGCAGTGGGGGTAGCAGTCCTGAGGGATGGCTTTCCATCAGTCATGGCACCTCCAGAGGTCTGAGTGCTGGAGAGTAGAGAGCTGAGACTCTGGTGATGCAAGACAGTGACCTCCTCCATGGTGAAGTTAATGCAAACTGGCTTACAAGAACTACCTTTTATTATTTTTATTTTAACAGCAGCTTTGGCTGGGAGATCAGACTGGCAAGGATGGTTGTTTTCTTGTCTGAAATACTTTTTTCAAACTGCCATTGAAATGTTTGCTGACATAAA
The DNA here is from genome assembly GCA_002844005.1 of Limosa lapponica baueri. NCBI lineage: Eukaryota > Metazoa > Chordata > Aves > Charadriiformes > Scolopacidae > Limosa > Limosa lapponica. The sequence continues at coordinate 414,186 of KZ506058.1, forward strand.
GCTACTCCATATTTAAAAGGCCATTTATTTCCAATTTTGTTTTATATATTTCCAAATTGCTACAGAGATAGGAATTTCCCTAGCTATTAATTTACTATTAAATCTTAACAACTAATTGAAATTGCATCAAATTAGTGACAGCCCTAACACTTTTTAGCTGGTGGACATCCCCACCACTTTGTGTTCTGGTGTGTTCTTCTGCTCTAAGATGCTGTTGTGCCAGGCTTGCGGCTCATAAAGGTGCTGGCCACACATAGTACAGGATGGAATTAAATCTCAAAGACTTCACCATCACATTCTATCATCATCTACTATCCCAAAGTTAAAAGTGGCCCTGCATCCATTTTAAATATTAATAGTGCCATCCAATACTTCAAGATCACAGAATTAGAGAAAACTGCTACTGCAATGAAAGTACAAATACCTTTTTTGAAATATCTTAACTACCATTTCTTTTTCATAAATTATCAAAACCTGTTGAAGGTTTTAGAAGAAATATATACAACAATTAAAGAAAATTTACAATAATTTTACTTGCCTATACGTAATCAAAATAGAATGCATAATAAAAAAGAAACAGAAGTTAAATGCTGAATTTTAAAATAACCTTGTCATATTTTCAAGTACAATCTATTTTTAATTTTATGGCATTTATAACATAATAGATGTTAGTTATCAAGTCTTATTAGCATAATAAAGAACTATAACCTGTAGCAGTCAGGAAACTAAATTACTGCCTTTACATTTAAGTATTACATTGACAAATACATTAACCTTTACATTATTTTATGCTTAAAGGTTAAAAAAATGCATTATTGTTGGTTGCATTGTCTTTTTAGATCCTAAGTTTCCACTGAAAGGTCTATTGAAGGATTGAAGATTGATATAAATGGGGGGAGGGAACAAATTATTAATATCATGGGATAACTTAGACAGCAAGTCTTCCACAAGGTCAAGACTAGATATTCCCATGGGAACAAACAGAGAACATAAGTGGAAAACAACTCTTTTGCTTTTCTGGGGATACTCATCTGAGAATGGCATCTTGGGTGGTATTATTTTTTAAGCTTTACCTCGCACTGACCACAGTCATAATTCATCTCTTTCGGGTTTGGATACATGTTTGCATGTTTCATTTATAAAAATTATATGTAAGTTTCCTACAGCTGCTTTTCAAAAAATTTCAAATGGCAACTGGAAGGCCCACCAACGTTGCATGGTGTCTAAGAGATAGGTAAAACACAGCAGTGCAAAAAGTTTTAGGGTCTTTAACCGGGGATTAATTGCCTAACCCTCCTCACATTAATATAACTGTGACAGAATAGAACAGTTCAGTTGGATGTACAACAATCATCTAGTCCAACTGCCTAACCATTTCAGGGACTGCCTGACCACTTCAGGACCACAGTAACAATTACAATCATTACGTTAGAGTTATAGCAACAATTACAGTCATTATAATATTGTAAAGCATGTTTGAGTTTGAGCACACTAATGATTCAGCAAGTCCAACTACAGCCTTGGTAGCTCATCCTCAGGTATGGAAATTATCAGGATGAATTTGCCATTGGAGATGTAAAACATCACTGGTGTTTTACTCTTCATCTTGTAGGAGAAAAATGTCTTATTTCTGGTTCAGTTTACAAATTTCTCTCATCTTTGTCTCTATATGTTCCAGAGGCCCACTCAGAAGCACAAAGCAAAGAATCATAAGGGGCGGGGTGGAGGCTTGCATCTTTTACGTAGCAAAGAATGAGCTGGACATGACAGAAAAAACCCTTCCATTTCTATCCTGACTCTGTTTCGATATCCCTGTGGCAGTAACACATATAGTCACAAATAGAGGGACAAATCTGATTAAATTCCTTTTAATATGGGTTCTCAACCAGCCCTTTTCTTTGGCTTGCAAGCAGTACTCTAACCTGAGTGTTTGCTGACTGATCTGTTAGGATGATGTTAAACTCACTGTGCATTTTTCACTGACTGTCTACAATGTGGCATATTGATTTTGCCTTTCCCTCGTTCACTTCTAAAACCTACACAGTCAAAACTGTTACTTATTTGAAGCTTTCTGCTTCTCCAGCCCTGTTGTGACAGATATCTGTGTTCTGACACCATCTGCTATCTTCATATTCCATCACTGAACCACAGGCTAGCACTTCTGCTGTGACAGCTTTTGAGGTGTAAAATACACTTCTCTTGACATCTGCCTCAGCTCATCCATCCTCCAATAAAAAAGGCCTCAAAATATTCTTGAGAGATACTTTACATTTTAAATTTCTCTATAGGATACTTCTTCACTAGGAGGATGCCAACTTTCTGTGGTTTATTGTCTTTTGATTTTGAAGAGAGCTCATATTTTTTTGTATACAGGCTCACAGTGCAGTGGGCAGGCAGGGAACACCTGATATGCCAAATTAATGCTGCTTATTCCTGTCTCCTGTCTGTGAAAGGACACAGAAGCATGCACATGTCCCTTACAGGCGTAAGAGGGCTAGATATTCCAACTCTTTTGACTGCAATGACACACTCCAGTTAAAGAAACCATCTGCTCTCCTAAAATGAAAAGGAAAATACAAAGCAAGCTGATTAGATGAGTTATGGTCTACTGGACTAGGAAACGGAAGCTAATCCCATCTGACACTCCACTTCTGCATAGTCAGTCCACCTAATATCTTTACCTTTAAAGTTTTGATGACATTTACTTGATTTTCTCACAAAAGTGTCACAAGTTAGTTAGTGCTCTAAAAAAACTTTGACAATTCAGAACCTAAGAAATATCTCATTTTCCAGCCTTTATCAACAATGATGCAAAAAAAGTTATTCTAGAACACAGAGTGTTTTAAAATTATTACCTTGCTGAATAATCAGGTACAGACCTAATGATAGGACTTTCCTTTCAGACTGTATCTGACCATCTGAAAGTCAACATAACCAAGTATATGTGGAATATATTAGAATTAGATGGCAGAAGTCATGAGCAATAATAACATGAATGAATACTTATGAGGGATGAAAAAAAACTCAGTTGCTAAAAATATAGTAAAATAGAAAAAGAATCTGAGAAAAGTATCTATCAAAATTATAAAGCAGCAGCATAGCTAGGAACTGGTAAACTTCCATTTTCACTAAATGCATAACGAGAAACGTGACGTTACTTAACAAATTTGAGTAACACAACACAACAGAGGCGCACTTTTAAAACGTTCCAATAGACAAAACCACAAACTCAACGTGGTGTTGTCATTCAGCTCAAGAGTCACTACTATGATTCATTTCTTACAAACTACTTATAGGCCTTCAAACACATTTAACCTACAAAGAAGACATGTAATAGTCTGCGTTCACATCTTGCCAGAGACTGGCATCACCAGTAATGTCGTCTGTAAGAAGTTTTGCGTTAATACCAATATATAGATTTCCATCTCTCTTCATTGTTACAGTTTCTTTCTCAACTCTGTTTTTAGGTCTTCCATTGCTCATTTTTCCTAACCATACCTTTCAGCAATAAATTTACACATATTTTAAGGAAAAACCCCTTTTACTCCTAAGTTCCACATTTGTACATTTTATTAGTTCTTGTCAAATTTATTTCTAACACTTGTGTTTGCCTAATACACTGCACATGTACTTGCATTCTATCCAAATTCAAGACCTAGTCTGCATTAAGTAAAATAATTGGTTTATGCCTTTTATATAGCAGGTCCAGAGCTCTCATAGTATTTTCAAATAGTCTACAATAATTCCCAACTGATCTAGGTGCATGTGTTTAACTAAAGTACTTCCCAATTTATCACCAGCATGCTGACAAATATCACTCCATTAGCACTTATTCATGGAACAGACCTATATCGTAAGCAGTTAGTGAAGCTCTCTTCTTTTTGGCTATTATAAAAATTCTTCCTTCCAAGAGAGGAGGCCTCCTCCTTGAATGATCATAACAAATCTATCAAGGCAGTAGTTCAAATTTCTTTCACAGTCCTGTAAAGTGAAGATACAGGGATACCTAGACCCGCTACCTCGTTTATCTTAAAAATGACTTCACAAGAATCCATGTAGTACTTTGTGACGGAACTAAGAAATATTTTCTCATATTTCTAAAAGAGTGAACAGATACTTAAGATAGTGTAATTTTAATCACTCTTTTGGTTTTTGTATTTCTCTCATAATGTATAATAAAAATTGTGCAAAATTATGTTACCCCTTATGAAGTAATTAAACTGTCTTACCAGAAACTTTCTATCAATTTCTTAATTTTTTTTGCTAGAAGTCTGTCTGTACTAACATCCTACTGTAACTTTATATATTTTTGTTCAATACGTAAACACTATTATATACATTTAATATTTACTTGTTTACATAAATGGTTACATCTCTTTTACATTTACATCTAAGTTCGCAGTCACATATATAACTACTTGAAAGACACTTGTTCGCACACACACACAAAACTTTTCAGGTAAATATCGTACTTTGTTCTACTTTATCACTTTGCTGATTCATTTTATCTCTAACTTTTTTAAAAAAGAAAAAAGACAGACAACAAAAAAAAGAAACTGCTTTCCCCAAAAGGTGTAAGTTCACCTCCAACCTAGTGTTATTTCCTCTGCCCAATGAACCCCTTACAATTTATTCCTTGTTTATTACTGTTCAGAGTAGCACAAATCTTAAATAACTTTAATACTGTGTCCTGGGTTGAGCAACACAGGACAAATTTCTTTTCTGGTGCAGGGGAAAACTACACTTTTAGAAGACTCTAATGTCTCAATTCATGAAAATATTTACTTTATAGCCAGCCAGGCTCTGTGGGATTCAAGGTCTCAGTGTTTTCAAGCCTCGCCAGGTGCAGGGAAAAGGAGGAGTGAGGCCTGGGCATTTGACCCAGGCTTAACAACAGGATTATTTCATAATATGAACATCACATTCAATATAAATTAGAAAAGTTTGCTGCGTAGTTCTCTCTCTCCCTTGATGTTGGTGGCCCAAGAGAACTCCTCACCCTGGTGCCGGACCCCTGAGCCCATTTCCCTTCCTCCCAAAGGCACAGTGCTCTCAGCGTCCAACATTTGTTGTCCACTGCTGGGACTGCACAGCTTCCTACTGATATAATTGGCTGAGTATAATTCTCGTATATCTTATATTACTATCAGGATTTATACTGGTTCTTTAGTATTACTGTTAATTATTTAGTCTTACACTATTAAATCTATTTATATTTCAACCCTCGCGTTTCCTTATGTTTCCCGATTCCCTTTTCTGGGTGAGGAGGGGACATCGGGTGACAGAATAATTGTCTAAACAACAATAAATTGTTATGGGTTTTATCAAACCATAACATACTGATATTTTTCTTATCTTCCCTCCCCCTTGTCTTTTGGATCATTTTACTCTTGAGCTTACCAGTTTAGCAATCTGTATTTTGGCGCGTTCTCACTATCTGTGTTGAAGGAAAACTGAATTTTTCATATTCTTCCATTAAATTCAATTTCTCAAGGATTTAACCCTGTCATTTCTATTCTTTATGATGTACTGCTGTTCTTGATGTGTTTAAAAGGAAAAAAAAAAATCTTATTTTATATTTTCTGTTTCAAGACAGACTGTAATCTTCCTCAGGTCTCTATTCCTCAGTGCAGCTTGTGACAGGTCTTGAAACACCAGTACCATATGTTCTTCCAGAGTAAGATCAGAAAGCTAAGCTCTCAAGCTTCCTTTTTTTTTTTTAAAAGGCTCTTCTTTGCACTCAAAATAGTGCAATCTTAAAATTGCATTACCATGTTTACCTGAACTGAAAAATAAGAGGAGTGGTGAAGATAACGAATTTGTGCCCTTCTCCACCTATGAGCCCTGCAATTATTTTCTTTTGTAGAAAGGCACAAGTCTTGCCTTAACATTTAGCACGCACTCCTTCTGAAAAATCCTCATTTTTTCTTTCACAATTTTCTACAGTCTTTTCAAAATCTTTCCCTTTTTCTGTAGTCATATTGATTTTATTTTGTAATGCTACTGTATTTACAGATCTTTATTCATATTTATATTACAGATAAATATTTAATTTTCACTTCCAATTTTTAACCCCCTATTGATTGCTCTCAAACTTCGCCTGCTGGAGACTAGAGATTTGATGAAAGTGGACCCTTCAAAACCTGCCCAGCAATAGGGACTGTCCTGTCTGTCCTCTCAGCACACACTGCTCCCTTCTGTGGTGGACATTTTTGAGCTTCATGGAAGCTTTTTGTGAACAGGCCCCATATACAAGCATCTGCTGGTTCTCCAAACAAGGAAAGACTTTTTGGAAGTTCAATGTGAAAAACCATGACATTTGCATTTTTCACCATTCCATCCCATTTCCCTCCATCTTGGAGTACTGAAAGCAAACCACCAGGTGCTGTGACAATCCCCTTGCTAGCCTGGATCTGCATGGGTTCAGGACTGAGTCAGGAGTTAGTATAATGGATGCTCAGTGACAACAGTATAAAAAAAAAGATGAGAGAACTGGGCTTAGAGTCAGCATAAAGACTTTATATCCCATCTCTATCATTTTGCACGTACTATGCTTTCATTAACACTACTTCCTCCATATTAAGAGCAATACACTATGCTTTATATATCTTAATCAGGACATTTTCCTGCTAGCACTAATAATTCAATGAGTATCCAAAGCTTCAAATGTGTAACATGCATAGCTCTGGATTGAAAGCCAAGCACGAACGGGAAGGATTCTTCACACATCTCAATACAAGACTGCCTCTCAAACTCTTGCCTTGATTTGACTAACTGCACTCCTTGAACATAAGTTTATCAGTACTTCAACATACTTCACAGATGGTACTATAAAAAAAGTTCGGTGATTGGGCCTCTCTAGGAATAAAACATTGCAAGCTTTACCAAGCTTATGAAAAAACTATTTTCCTAACAACATATTAAAATCTCTAATTTTCATTTGCTGTAAGTTTTAACCCTGCATTAAATTTAGCACAGAATTCTATTTGCACTGCTAGCATACCTGAAACCATTTGGAATAACGCCTTTTTTCATTTTTATTAAAGGCTAGAAGAAAAGCACAGACCGTTCACCTTTAATTAGAGAGACCTATAAAAGTGTGCTTTCACTGCCGTCCTAACTGACAGATGTTCTTCCCTGAGCGTCACCTGGGATCAAAGCCATCCAGTTTGTGCAGGGATTACTGTACTGGTACACGTGACCGTTTGGCAAACCGCAGGGGGAAGCTAAACCTGTAAAGATGCAATGTACATAATATCAAACTTCTGCAGCTACATTCAGCTCCCCTTCGACAGCACCAGGCTTTGCACAGCTCCACTTTGTGCACATCTCGTTGAAAGACCAGTGTCGCTCTAGAGGAGTATCGATGCACCCATCTCATGCCAGGGAGAATAGTACAGAAACACTGGACCTGGAAGATACCCATGTCAGGGCTGGGTGCTCCATGAAACCTCTGCAGAGCACAGGGCTGCTGGCTGGGGTTCAGAGGCATGGGTTGGTAGCCCGTGAGCTACCCTGCACACGAACAGAACAGCATTTCTCAAAGCAAGGAAAGCTCAGGCAGAATCATGCTGCATCCAACGTGCAGACTGAATAGAAAGGAACCAGAACCAGATCCTGATCCAGAGATACTCTGGAATGAAAAGACCTGGGCGGGGAGGGTGGTCAGGCGATAATGCTTGAAAAACTAAGAGCAAACATATGCTCCCTTGCCTTCTCCTTTTGTAAAACTCAGTAACTGCCTTTATCCCTTTTCCCTCAGTTCGTTATTTTCCTCCAGTGCAAATATAAAGAGTTCTGTCTGTTTTGGCTCAAAGAAAAGATTACAGACCCTTAAACACGAGAGCAGGATAACCATCCATCAGCCAAGGCACCTCAAAACCACTTATGAACTGCAGACTTGAAGAACCTGGGAAAGAAAACGGGTCTTCATTCCCAGCTCTAAGCCCAACACAAACCTCATGCTTAGCAAGATAATGCCTTCACTTCCTTAAGATGACAAATCACTTTGGCTTTACAGTGTGTCCTTCATACTTAAGAATCCCAGACTCCATATTACTGTAACGCATTTGCAGGCTCTGGCAATAGAACAGTGTATTTGTAACCTTAAAAGAGACAGCATTTTTAGTGACATTTAGTGTCACCAAAATGAAAAATAATTGCTCACCACTGGCTATAAATTAAGCATGTTTATTTTGCCAAGGGCAACATTTACTAGAAATTGTAAATAGCAAGCAAGTCAGAAATCACGTAAATCATGATCCTAGCTAATTAAACCCTGCATCTAATGGACTAAAATTTATTGACAGCTCACTAAAATGAATTAAGAAATGCAGTAACTGCATTTGTTGAAAGTAATAAAGTGCTGTTGGTTTTTGTGGGGTTTTTTTGTTTTGTTTTGGGGTGGATTTTTTTGCAAGCACTTAGAAGGTTATTATAAAATTGCTCTGGGCCACACTGTTAACATACAACAGCCAATTACTATTCTTTAATCAGAGAAGACATTCCTATTTCTTGGAAAATAACTTACTTTGGTTATTGTTTCCAATTGCTTAAGAAATTGGACACTTACAAAATATTGAAACCTAGGAAGGCAATAGAGAGATGTTAGTGAAATACATGTGCCAATTTACTTTCTATTAACTTTTTTTCAGTCATCTCAGCATTCCCATCCTGTAATTTGGAATGAATTAATGTAAACATCTTTGTTATTAAACTAAACTAGTGGTCTTCACAGTGGGAGAATGCATTTCTTCAGACCTGTGCTGAGATTTGCCATATGGTTGGCAGATCATATTTTATTTTTACTTGCAAGGCACATTAGCTTCTGAGCAACCCATCTATTGACTGATTTAAGTCTTATGTCTAGGCACAGAAATCACAGAAAACAGGTAATCTGGCAACAAAAAGAATATAAAGGAGAAGCCTGAAGGTAGAGGCACATTAATGAAATCAAAAGAAGCTCCACTGCTCTGTGGTAAAGGATAACAAAATGGGCAGGGAATTAAATAGCAAATAAATAAAATTTAAAAAAAAAATAAAAAAAGAGAGGGTTAAAGGAAGAAAAATGTGCACCTGACACAACACAGCAAAATTTTATTGACAGCTGTACTGGGACAAAAAAAAAATGGTTATTTGATGGCACTCACAAAAGGGCATTACTAAAATAGCAAGGATGCTAAATGCAAGAGCTGGAAATAACAAGATGTATAACAATGGAGAGTGTATGAGCAGAAAAAAGTTGTGGAAAATCCCAAGGAAACAAGAAGGTGTTTCTGAGGTTAACAATAGGTGAAGAAAAGGAGAGACGCCACTAGGACTGGTGCTAATTAGTGAGTTTGAGGATTTTTATAGGTCTTTCAGAGAGAGCCTCCACCTCAACTGCAAAGGATCAAGCAGATCAGCAGCTAATTATCTGAAGAGATTTTTATATTAACAGTGATGATCAGCACAGGAATTGTATATATCTGCCTTTAACAAAGCTATACAATTGAATAACAACTGTGCCCTTCATTCCCACATATTTCCTGCACAGTAGGATGGTAAATTCTCTGGGAATATTTTCTACTGTCTGTGCCTGCAAATGCTGAGCATGACTGATTTCTTCTCTCAGCTGTGCTTTTTATTTTAGCACGCATGCCTCCATTTGATATGATTTTTAGATCACATTTAAATTACTTGGTACTTTTCTGTAAAAGCAATCATCAAACACTTTAATTCATTGACAATATTTATCTTCATTAGGCCAAATTAAAGGTGTAAGTCTAGCACATTGCCTTTAACAGTGTATGATACCACACTTATCTTTCTGGTCTGCCTCCTAAATGTTGAGCTCCAGAATGAATTTTTTTATATTTTATTATTCTTATATGCATTCATAGCTGCTTCTTTACTAAAATTACCTTTTTAATGAAGATGTTCCTGCAATAACAGCTTAAATTAGTCCATCTTAAGTCCTGAAAGCAGAAACACTTCACGTCACCCCAAAGCTCTTCCCCAAGAACACTTTTCACAATACTCAGGAAGGGGAAATGCCAAGAGTGGAAGGAAAAGCAGAGGACTGGGCTCTGTGGAACCCAGCAGCAGAGACTCTGGCCTCAACCCAGAACTGTGCAACAGGCAGCAGGCATCTCCCTACCAGGACACACATCTGTGTCACCAGCCACTATAATTTACAGACACTGAGAGTAACAATAAATAAATAAATGTATAATAATAATTAAAAATTATTAAATCCTAAAAGAACTAGTCTGCAATTCAGTTGTAGCATGTATTTATAGTGTACAGCCACATGTACCATATCAGGACCCCTGGGCCATTTTTCTGTTTGTATTCTGTTATCCCAGTGAACACCAGCAGAAAATGCAATTCAGTTGACAGAAAGCTTCCCAACGATGACTTTAAATCTGTCACATGGTTCTTCTGACAAAAACAAATGAGAATCCTAAAGAAACCTATGGGTTAAGCAACCTAACTATTCCCTTCAGACCCACAATAAGTGAAAAAATCGGTTAAAGTATCTGAGACACTCCAAGTTTGGCTTTAAATCATCATTGATCAAAACTGAACCTGAACTCCTTTCTTGAACCCTCCTATGCTGCAAGTAGGCTTAAGCAGTTGGTTCACAGAGGGCGTATAGCTGATTTTAATTCTCCTCCTTGAGACCAGCCACATGAATGTATTGATATAACAAAAACAAAAGTGGGGGTTTTTAACTGCAAAGTATTAGAGTTAACAGTGCAGTCTGTGACAAAAATAGTAAGGGGTGTCATCTCACTCTGATTATCAGAGCCAGTACTGCATGCCTTAACTATCCATCTTCCAATTATATACCCAGTAAAATAATTGCAGTTATTCAAGAACTGTACTAAATCCTAAGTAAATTTAAAATATTTTAATCATTGATGTTTCTTCAAAAGCCATAACTAACAACAGGTAAAAATCAGGGAAGCTGCTGAATAAACTAGGTTTTCTAGGAAATCGTTTCCACTTTGGATGAACATACTGATCTGCAGTGCCCTGCTTCAGAGTGCAAAAAGCAGTGTCTGTGGAATGCACAGACATTTTTGGATGGTGTTCTAGAGGGTTTTTAAGCGCCTTATTCAAGCAAACTTTCACTTCTATTTTTTCTTAAGAAGAAAAAAGAGAAAGTGAATAAAAGAGATGAAGAGAATACAAAAAACATCTTTAAAAGTCCTTGTTGTTCCCAATGAAACCATCATATACGCAAAACTGAAGTATTAAGCAGGAGCTGTTAACATGCATTTTGATTTGTAAATATTAGAAATTTGACTAAAAGAGTGCTGGAGAAATAAGCACATTAAATGTAACACAAATTCACTTCTTTTAGTACTAACTTATCACCTAATCTTTCATTCATATGTAACAAATTTTCTGTTCAGCTATAGGTCCTACATGGATATACACTACGTACAGAACCAGAATCATGGGCTATTCTATATAGAAAAATACTGTGTGCAAGGCAAAGATTAGTTCAAAACACACAAACATTGAAAATGTGGCCATCTGCTGCTTGGACTAGAGAAGTTGCAAATTTTATTATCAAATATCATATACAAGGATCTTTCATCTTCACTTCTAGATACTGGGCAAGACACAGCTGCCCCACATGTTCTTTACCCTGATGCAGCAGCATCACAAGGCATTTGGGAAGCCACAAGCAGAGAGCAGGGCTCAGCTCAGGTGGTGAAGGGCTATGAAGTCTGATAGACATTACGTCATGCAGGTGGTAATACAAGCGGCAGATGAACAAACTCATCATGGTTAGAAAACAGCTATAAATGCTTTACTATTTGTAGACTGGAAACACCCATATGCACCACAACAAAACACAAGCAAGAACCAGGGAATACAAGCATACACACACACATATTCTATAAACACGATAATTTTTTAATAGAAAAATCTTTACTTCCAAACCCTAGCGCCCAGTAGAATTACACAGCTCTGGGTCATTTTCAATTTCCTCAGCATCTCAGAGAGTCATAAGTTCAAGAGGGAACGGGTCGAAATTGGAGAACATTTTTTACTTGCTCATACCACAGTTAGCAGATATAAGCCACACATGGCCAAATGGATCAGCTTAAAATTCTGCATCATTCAAAATCCTCAGCCCAGAAAAGACTTTTCTTGGAGAGAAATCAGAAGAAAGAAATAAGATTAACTTATCAAATTCTTAGAACAAATGAATTTCCTTTGACCCATTTAACTCCAGAAAAGACCTGGCACTTTGTACAACCCCTTAGGCAAAATCTTGCATTTTCTTCTTTCAAAATTTAAAGTAAAGCATTCTTCTCTTATTAGTTATTATTATAAATGTATCATGCCTTACCATGATAACCAGTGTGAACAAAAAACATTCTTAAACTAAGCAGATGCTAACCCCTGATTCTCAAAAGCATACACAAGGGTTGGACATTTTAAAGGATACTAAAGTAGTAAGATGTTCAAATCTCACTGAATTAAATGGGACTTTGGCACCCAATTCCTCTAGGTAGCTTTGGAAAGTCTATGATGAACAATTGCTAATAATAAATAAAAATCTTTTTAAAAGCAATCAAGTCGCCCAGAAGTATTTTACAAAAAGAAAGGAATTACATTTAGGCAAGTTCATCTCAAATAATTCCACAACCTCTACTCAACTCCACATACCCTATAAATAAAAGACAAGATCAGACTTTTCACATGTCTTAGCATATGGTATAACTTTCCATGACAAATCAAAGAGATCAATTTTTCTAAGCCCTTTTATCTTTGCTGTACAGCGCAGTCCCCTGGGTTACAGAAACTTCTGTCACTGACTTTTCCATTATTTACATATTTAGCAAGCTACAAGTTATCCTAGTTGTCACAGCTGTCAAAAAATTATTATTACTATAACTGAATTTTATATTTGCAAATGATAAAAAAACATTAGGGCAATACTTACAGAAGATAGGTGAATTTGGTTCTTTAATTCCTGAACTTTGTCTCTGAAGGGAGGTTATTTAAAATATTCGGAGAGCTTCACAGTAATTTCTAGTCCCCACAGAAATAAGAATTCTTACTGGAACTTTCAATTCACTTTTTATGCAAAGCTATTTGATTTTATTATCAAAATATAAAAATTAAAGACGTTACCATCCTCTGATTTAAATAATAGTCTGGCATATATGATTGCTTTGCTAGATTTCATTTTGGAATTATTTCATACAGAAATATGCAAAACAAATTAAAATGATGGAACACATCACTTTAAAAGATATTAGTAAACATTTATAATGCCAGAAGTTTCCTTCATATTGCTGTCAAAGATGAAAAGGGAGTTAGATCCTTTCTTTAGTAAACTAAAAGTTGTTAGAAGTTTCCCTGCGAGACCCCCTGGCCCATTTATGCTGACTACAAAATCACGGAAAGAAACACTGCTCCTGCAGCTGGATCCCAAAGTCACTCCAGACATATCTGTGGACAACTCAAACGCGAACTTCAGGAACGCCCACCATGGACACAAGGCAACAGCAGTGAAGGAACAAACAGAGCTTCTCAGGATTACAGGCCTACCACAAGGACCTTGTTCTCAGCTCTTGTCTACTATTTATACCTTTGTAAGGATAATGTAAAACACCACCAATAGATTTCAAAGGCATTTAAAACACGTCATGCAGATGTGACTACCACCCAGCAGAAAGGCCAGGAGTTGTTGAATGGTGATTTAAGACTTCTAATGATTATTCCACAGCAGTCTTAATAAAAGAGTTATATAACAACTCTCATGTTATTCAAAACTAAAAACAGTTTCTCTCCATTATCATCTGCAAAATTACACTGAAGATACATAAGAGAAGAGCTACAGGGAAACTTTTTATCTAAGCAGGTACACCGACCACCATTTTTGGCTTGAAATTATTTGACTGCATGCCTTCATCTCATATCCCTGTACTGAGGAAATGCTTTGACGTTATGTACTTTAGTCAGACATTCCCTGCTGCAAAGAATGGCCATGGGACAACAGCAGCTAGAACCGACTTTACAGATCTCTGGCAGAACATTGGACCCCAACCTCAACTGACTGTGCTTTCCAATCATAGAGGCTTCCCAGGAAGTTTAATGCAGTCCATCAATCCACGAATGCATGGATGGTGGGAGCAGCAGGAACGCCACCAATACTGCTCTAGCAAAACAATCACCAAGCAATATCTTTTCATATCACCACTTTGAGATAGATTAGCAAGCAAAACTGCAAGTTTCTCAGATAGGATTAATTTCTTTTAAGTTAAATATACGTAATTCTATTTAATAATACCTATTGTCTAGAAGTAGCTAGCTAGCTGATAATAGTACACAAAGATTGAGATAATCCTTAAGCCTTTATTTAATGGGTTACTACACAGTTCCCATCAGTGTCTGGTACGTTAATTTACACCTCTGCTGTTCCATTTTCTTCTACCTTGCCTCTCACTCTTTCACTTACACTTTTAGCAGTTTTGGGACAGAGACCAATCAGAAACATGCAATTAGTCTTCTGCAGCCTAATCGCACAGCCCCAAACTCCAGTTAGTTTGCACATTACTAAGTGTTGTAGCAATCGTATCATAATACAGCACAGGCAATAGGCTCCAGTATAACAAGCTCCAATGGATGTGGCAGAATTTAGGAACTTGGCCAACTGATGAATGACACAATATCCCGAAGTGAAAAGATCTCCACAACAGTCCATCAGCAAAAAAAAAAAAAAAAAAAACAACCAAAACTTAATTGCAGTGATAAGTTTTTTGTCCCTTGCACCTCACACAAACAAGTTTGCAATGAATGAAAGAATCTGAAGGACAGCAAAAGAAATAGTGTGTCCAGTATAACACTTTACTGAAAACTCCTAAAAATCAGTCTTGTCATCATTCACTATATTGTTGGACCTACAATATTTTCTCCAGCTGCAATGTACTGCTAACGGAGTCATCTTCAAATCACCTTTAAGTACTCTCATCTGACCAATGAGAGAGAGTACAATAATTTTCCTTAGACCCCATCAAAAAAAGATTCAGACCTCAGATTCAGGTCCTTTTTGGATTTTGAGCTGCACAGTTCTATACTAGCTCAATAACAACAGCTGAAGAAAGAACCATTTCTACATCACTTCTAAAATTAGGGGGAAAAAAACCCCAGAATTAAAATTTAGTTTGCTTTCTCTAAAACAAAATTATAGATAGTAGCACAAAGCAGGAATTCTCAGTTACTCCAAAGTTTGAGGATGCGGTAGAAAGCGATTCACAGATTTCTGAGAAAACCCAAAATTCTTCCCACATGCCATTCTGCTCAATGACTTTGAGCAGTCATACTTTGAGATCACTGTCAGTCTAGAGATAATACAGTGTCAGCTTTGTACAAAAACATGTTCCCCAGACCTGGCTTTTAGATTCTTGTCTTTGCATTTTCATGTGTAAAGACTATGCTGTCAAAACTACTATGTACAGCTTTTCAGTCTTTCTTTCCTAAAAGCAGCTCTGCTCAGAATGAGATCCCCGAGTGGTCAATACCATGAAGTGGTCAGGATCTCCTTTTTTTTTCTTCTTCCTCCTAGGAAAAGCAGCATGGTTCAGACTTTGAAAGGGCAGGAACAGCTGTTCCCATCTGAACAACCACAGTGCGGCTATTTGTTCTCTGAGATCAGAGAACAAAAAGTACTTTTTAAACTTCAACCAGTAGTTCTCTGGAGAGAACAGACTGCTTTCTGAAGAATAAATTAAGCATTCAATTAAACTCTACAACAGGTAAGTACTCTTCTCATCCTTTTGGGGAAATATGTTCAATGCTATTATTACAATCCCCTGCAAATAACTCCAATAAGTCACATCTAACTGAGAAATTCTCCTCTCGGCTCAAGCAAAACACTCAATATAGGTAACACATAGTTGTGAGAAGTGAGAACAACGAAATAAAAGCTTGTTATTTTGCAAAATATTAAAAGATGCAGAATATTGGCACTACACCAGACCCTGGTTCCACAATTGCTGGGCTAGGCCAGTGGACACCTCCATTTCTGTAAATGTCCATGTGTGCGTCAGGGCTTCCCATCCCATTTCTGATTCTCTACTTCCCAGAATTACAGATGCATATATAATGAATACTGAGGTGTTTCTAAATGCAAAATAATGCTATAGAAATATGGCATTAAAGAATTGATTTGTCTCTATTGATGGAGCATCTAATTTAGTTTAAATGACTATGTTTATGAAATTGCTTAAGGATTTATTGGTTTTAGCATGATAACTCATCAACTCCAGTTTAGCTTGCAGGAATTTAAGCAGAGAAGTTAATTAACAATAATTTTCAAACCGCCAAAAGCTGCTGTAAGTTCACTAAGTATTCTATATACATATGGGCATGACATAAATAAATAAATAAAAAGATACTGCTTCCAGACCACTGAGCTTATTACTAAAAATTAATTGAGCAATATTGACTTAGCTATTTTAATAATCTAGAATAGTTAAAGGCAACAGTAGCCTCTGAAGTTACAAATATTCCTTTTACTTTCTATTAAAACACAGTGACCACAGTGATTTAATTAAGCAGTACATGCATCTCTAGCTTAAATGCATTTTAAGTAAATATTACACTGGATAGTAGCTACCGTGCTGAAAGGAGTTCTCCAAGGCATTAGCTTGACAAGGTAAAGCAAAAGAAGTAAACCAAAGAAGTCAATCAATTTTTAAGGGTTTTACTCAATTACGTAAACTTATATTTGGACAGCCTAGTAAGGGTGGAAGAAAAAAATAAAACCAGCAAAATTTGTGCCTGAGTATAATTGAGAAAAAATATTTCATATATTAACTAGAAAAAGTGTTATATTACAATAGCATGAACTAAACTTTCAACTTTTGATCAACAATAGCTGTAAGTTTCCATTAAACAGCTACTTTTCATTGTTGTGTCTTTCAGACTATTTTTCTTTGCTTCTGGATCTAAAGATGCTGTGGCTTTTAACTCTATTAATTACCTTATTGGGTCCAGGCCCTCTTGAATTGTAATGCAATTTTAATAAGATCTAACACTGTCTTTTCATGCAAGCAAAACATTATTAGAGGTCTGATCCTTTTTCACAATAAGGCCCTTTTCACTGTTAAAGACATGCAGTAAAGAACAAATGCAAGTGTAAACAACAAATAATTTATAGGTAGCTATTCGGAATGAAAGCAAACATCATTTCAGAACACCAAGCAAACAAGAAAGTGTAGCCACTTGGGTAGGATTATTAGAATGAGCAAACACTACTTGTGTAAGCAATACAAGATTGTATCCACAAAGCACATTTATCATCAGTCTAAATTTAACAGGGCAGACATGATGAAAAAAACAGAGTGTGTATATATATATAAAAATTTTAAAAATACACACACCCCTTTTGTTCTGGATAGAGTCCCTACTTTCTTGACCCACCAGTGTGCTATGATCAATCCACCAAGAGAGAGTGCATAGCTGAAACAGTATCTTAAATCACAATCACAGCATTATTTTCCTAGTTGCGGTTACCAGCCTCTCTGAAATGTGTAAAAACCTGTAAAACAAAGACATGCAATAGCAGGTGAGAACGGCTTCCAGCTTAGCACAGCTCTTGAAGTAGCGCTACCAGATTTGCCGATGGGATGTTGGTAATTGGTTGATCCTGCAGGAACCTCTCTAAGTTGTTCTCTGTTGGAAATCACTTACATCCAGTACCAGGATGGGAAATACTGCTAATTGGCTATGTCTATTCCGAGAATCTGAGCTGCAGTTGGCAGGCAAAGTAACTGGCAACAAGAATATTAGTAGTTTCTACACTTCCTAAGCTTTCTATCCAGGAAACATTAAAAAGGAATGTATACAAGTATCATTTCAGGATTAGCAGAACACACATTTTACTTCCGTAGCCAGTGAAAAAGCTGTCATGCCAATTTTCCACAATCCATTTGGCATTACCAGAGTTTCTTGTGATTTCTTCCAGTGTAAACCCAATACTCAGACCCTTTTTCTGCAAATTATAAGCTGAAGGACAAGCTATTACATCCCTTGGGTAAGTTTTTTGCCCTTCAGTGAGTGAAGATCCATTGCCTGATTGTTGCATGAGAAACCTTTACTTGTACTTCTGCACTTGTGTCTACACAGGTGGGTGCCACATCTACAGCCTGAGCCAGACAGACCTAGTCCAGAAGCAGCACCACTACAAATTTCAAGACTTCTCAGCAGAGCTAAGAGCTAGCTGCCACAGTAACACAGACTAATTTCTGGAACAAAACACCTTTTTTTTTTTTTTGAGGAAATGCACATCTGTATGAACCTGTTCAAATAACTATAACTTAGAGTGGAGAAAGAGAGAGTGACAGATGGTTACAAAATGAGAAGGATTAGATCAGGAAAGAAGTGCTTTCTTGAGATACAGGTTCTTAGACAGAACTGCTGAGGCAGAATATAAGGTATGAATAATTTTAAACTATCTTTGCCTCCCAGGAGGCTGGTTTTCTGTGACAGAGTATGCCTGTGGTACAAAGGTGTGACTGCCACAGCTGAAGTGCTGCATTTAATATAGTTCCCCCAGACACCAAAACCTCTTCACATCAGCTTAGACTTCAGTGCGGACCAGTGTGGGTACAAGAGAGTTGGACAGCCATGCAGGACCCCGTTAACTGCTGCGCTTCTGGGAGCCCTGAGCTACTGCAGGTACGTCAAGCTGGGCTGAGAAATGCAGTGAAAAGATAGTTTAAGGCCAAAGCAGAATTGTGAGGTTTGCCTTAAATTATACCCAACCCCAAGAGCCATCTGACCTCAGCCACGCATGTCCCCAGCACCCTGCCTGCTCCCCTGGTGAATTCTCTGTCGCTAGACAACTGCAGCCACTTGCCACCATCCAAAGTAATGCAACAGCTTGATTAGAAGCAAGAACTGGGCCACAGAAGTTGCATTTAAGATGTCAAGATTAAGGAGATTTCAGTGGGAGTCTACTGAAATCGTGAATTTAAACACAACCATTAAGCCAGTAAAATTACATGTCAGTAGGTGTGATAATTGTCAGATGGAGGGGAGAAAAAGAAAAGAGAGAGCAGAGATAAAAATTACAGCTTGGGCGTTCTGCTAGAATGATAAAAATATGTGGGATGGAACTGAGAAATGAGCTCCAAAGATGACCTAGGTGAAGAGAAATGTATGAAGAATGTAATTTCCCATATGACTTGAAGACTTGGCAGCTAATTTTCAAGATTGGATAAATTGTCTTTGAGCAATACTTTTTTTTTTTAAATTCTTATTAAGAAGTGATACTCTGTCAGTGGTTAGTAACCCACAAGATTATTACACATTTACATGGAAAGTGCTCCAAATATTATACTGCAGCCTCCCACTGTAAAACTCTTTAGATAGATACATACAGTCACCTAAACAGGTCATGGTCACCTGTGCAGACCACACGTGTAATGCTACAGCACATACTGGTTTAGAAAGCGTCATTCAGCTGTCAATAAACAATGTAAAATACATAGACACAGGCTGCAATGTTTGAAAGAAAGCCATTTGAAAGACCTTTTATGATGCAGTCACGCAAGTTTAGAAAGGGATAAACATTTAGAAGTATAAATTAAGTCTCAGATTCACAGACTGCAAGAATAGCCTGTTTGGATCAGAAAATGCATCACTCAAAAAAAAAATCAGCACTGGTAATGGCATTGCAACTTCTGAGCAAGGCTTCAGAGTTCCTATACACCCACACCTTCAGAAAAAGTCTCAAACCTCTGAACATTGTAGCATAACAGAAAACTATATAAGGAGAAGCCTTTGTATGTGTATGAAATTACATAAAGATGATAAAAAGAAGTTAGAGGAAAAGAAGATTGCCAAGGTGAAAAGCAAGCATAGAAAATAAAAAGACAATCCACTTTATTTCTGGCATTTACTGTATTCATGAATTTCAAGCCCATTCAGAAAATAATGAAATGTATGATTGCCCAATCCAGGAGTTGCCTTTCTTGTTTTCTCCTACATTACTCACTTCAGTTAATTTATTTACACACATGGCCTGTTAGGACAAATGTAGTTGCTGCAAACTGAAAATTCAGGTCCTATACCTGTATCAATTTGTGACAACAAGAACAAATTAGATGCTCAGGTTTTTTTGTTTTGTTTTTTTAAAACCTGTTGGGGGGAACTGAGGGGGTTGGGCTTGGGTTTTGGGTTTTGTTTTCCCCAACTGCAGAGGCAAATGTCTTGCTCCATTCTGCTTGTTCACTGATCCTCCAATTCCCGCATTTGTTGCTGTATAGGGAGACAATTGAGCTAACCCTGGATGCAGGAAACAGTTGAAACATCATGATCAAAAGTGTAAATTTTCTGAGTTGTATAAGTGCTGGCTTCTTTATGAGAGGAGAGTAGAGGTATAAGCAGTGACATAAACCAAGACACCCTCCAGAAATTTAGCCCAGTCACATAAGTATTGGCACATTATCTTATGAAACAAGAAATGAGAGACTCCCAAGATTTCTACTAACAGGCAAGTGCTAGTATATCATAAAACTACAGGCCTGTCAGTAAAAAAGAGACAACAACAATCTTCTGCTTCACATGCTTGATACCTAATCTGTTTTGCTTGTTGAGAT
>KZ506059.1:26845-40017 GCA_002844005.1 Limosa lapponica baueri
GCCCGGGCCGGAGACCGGGAGGAGGGATGGAGGGGCCGGGCTGTGAGGGGACGCCAGCGCCGCGGAGCGCTGCGCGGGGCCGCAGCCCGGCATCATCCCGGCCCCGCCGGGAGGCGTTTCTGGGGTTTCTCCGCTTATCTCCCCCCGCCCCTTCCTCCATCGCCGGCGCCCCCGAAATGGGATAATGGCTGTCAGCGGGGGTCTGCCTGCGGCGTTCCCTGCCCCGCCCCGGGACCCACGATTTCCCGTGGGCGACGGCTGGGTGCCTTTTCCCGCGGGTCTCTGCTCACCCGGGGAGGTGGGGGGGACAGTGGCTGGGATGCTCCGCCGACCCACGGCTCCCGGCCGGTCTGGCACGGGGTGAGGCTCGGCCCGGGCTCGGAGCTGTGCCCGCAGCTGTGCCACCGCGGCTGCCCGGGCCTGTGCGGGACCGCGGCCGTCCGTTGCAGCGGGGGCTCCCGTGGGCATCGGCTGCGCTCCCTGCGCTTCCCTCGGGCCAAGCAGGTCACGGCGTTTGGCGGCACGGTCTGTAATTCAGTTGTGTATCTGAAAGGAACAGGGAAGGGCATGACGCAACCCACGTGTACAGGTTGGATGACCTGCTTTTTCTCTTACTGTAATGACTTGAATTCATTAGCAGGTCACTTTGTGGTGCCTTTTGGAAAGGAGGTGTGATAATGGTCTTCCAAACTCTACCTGCAAAATAAACATGGGCCAGCTGTGAATGCCACAACCCTACCACTCCTCTCCTCTTCTGCTATTTTACCCTTCCCTGTTCTGCATCTAGTGCTTGGTTTCCTATTTCAAGCATCTAAAATTCTTCTTCAGCCTCTGTTTGACTCTTTCTCAATGAGAAGATAAGGAAAATTCGGGTAGTCATTCAGCCAGTTCACTTCTCAACTACAGTAAACTATTTTCAGTAAATTATGTGGATAATTCACTAAAAGATTTGTTTTCACTACTTGCTTTTGAACAGAGACATGATTAATGTAACACTACTGATATTAAAATCCTATCCAAGTCAGTGCTCTGTGAACAGAGCCATTCACTTCACTTGGAGCAATTGTTTTAGGTTTCACAAAATAAGAAACAACTGTCTTTACTTGCCGGGTGAGACTTCTGGGTAAGGCTTCTGAGACCTGGAGATAAAAGCAGAAGAGTTTGTTTCCACATAATTAGGACACTCACTTCTGAAACATGTGAAAGTTGGGTTCAAATCCAAAGAAAATGGAGATGGGAGTAATGACTTGACCAATGTTTCAATGAAGTGCTGGAATTATAAAGACAGACTCTCTCTGCTCCTGTGAAAACAAAGAGGGTCTTCTGCAACCTGCCAGGAGATGCAGAAAGTGAATTTGGGTCTTCCTTATGCCAAAAATCATACTCACTGTTCTGCTGCAAAGTGAACTGGGGTTGCCCTCATCTGCAAAGAAGTGGAAGAGTCTAATACATGTAGCAAAGTCTTTGACCACAAACTGTGTATGTGCGGTGGTGGTTTCTTGCTCTTTGGTGTAGGCGTTTGCAGAAAGGTGCTTAAGCACTGTCCCTGCATTTCACTCCTGGTGACCTTGGATGGCTCTGTTCTCAGCTTGAGCATCCCTTTCTGAAGCTTGGGGGTTTCAAAGTCTGTATTATTAGGACAGAAGGTTTCTATGAGGTTGCGTTACTTTGACTTTACTCTCACAATGCAGTAGTCTTAAAAGCTTTCAGGTTCTCCTATGTAAGTTCTTGAACGATTAGTAGGTTATATCTGTGAAAACAGAGTATATAATTGAGTGCTTGAGTGAAGAAGACACGAATGGTTGGCCAGATGCTGGGGCTGCCACAGCTCCACCTCCCTAAGATATTCCCCTTTCTCCTGTGTCATCTCTTAGGCCCCCACATCTGATGTGGGCTGGATTGTGTGCCAAGGTGGCCCAGCTGGAGGCACTCTGGGGAAAGGGAACTGAGGGCTAGCAGCTGGTGGTGGGTTGAGAGGGGGTGGACATCCCTGGAAGGAATGGATGCCATACTGCATGGAGAGAAGGGGGAATCCCTCAGGAGGGTAATGACACAGGACAGCTCATGATCTGGGAGAAGAAGGCCTTAAATTACCTAATGCATTTGTTGCCAGCAGTGCTACTCGTGATGTATCAGTTTCTTCTTTTATGTATAACCTGCAGATTATATCTGGTTTAGGGTTTGTGTTGTTTTGTTTTTTTTTAAAGTCAGCAAGACCTCATTACAGTGGTCAGCAGCACAATGAGTGGCTGCGTTTCTGAGTCTTTGTAATTCAGTGCCGTCTGCCCCACAGGAGCTGCCCTGAGATGATGAGACAAGGAATTAAATGCTTAGATGTGACAGCAAGGGCTGCATGTGTTTTTTAAATATTGAATCAGTTGCCTAGCCCATGTTCTTGATGCTCCCTTGGTTACCAGATAAGTTAGAAACACTTTTTAATACTCCAAGTGAAAATTCAGGTATCTGAGTATGATACAAAATGGTGCTGGTCCAACACGCCAGCTGGATTTATGCCCTGGCTTGGACTTAATATTGAACCCATGGGCTTTTAGTGAACGAACTGTTGGGTTTTATTACTATGGAAGACAAGACAGTAACTTCTTGTAGTTATTTTGTCTCTAGCTAATACTTCTTTATTTTCTGTGCTCCTTCATAATATTAGTTTGTTTCACAGGGAATTTCTTTCTGAAACTTCTTGGAAGATAATCTTTTGCTGATGCTCTGTATGAAGTCCTTGAGTTGCATGCTTAAAAATACTTTCTAGAGGCTTGTCCAGTGTTCTAGTAAGTGGCCAAGTAAATGTCACATACATTGAAAAAGTAGAGCTCTGCTTATCTGTAACCTCCTGATGGACTTTTGCTCCTGAAATTGATAGACTGCATTAAAGGGAACAAAGAAGAAAATAATCTCCTATTCAAAGTTCTCTGTAGAGATTTGTTTGTTTTTCTCTATTCTTCCTTTTCCCAGATGCTTTATCATCTGTTGAGATCTATCTTTCTGCCATTGAAAGAGCACAGTTTGTATTTACTCTGTAGTTATACCTTAACTGTCAGAACTGCTCCAAACTGGAGCAGGGTTTACAAACTGCACGATCACATTTAGTGATTGTATGGTTCTTGCTCGTGCGCTAGATGAGGAGGCTAATAACCAGCATAACAGTGAGGTGATGGTGACAGAAATGGAAAAGGCAGGTAAAAACTGCACATCCATCTCAGATGCATTACAGTCCCCAAAAATGTACTTAATTACTGGCAAGACACAGATGACAGCACTGCTTTTGCTGTGATGGGGTGTGTGGTAACTTGAAGTAGACTTGCTCTAGAGCTTGAGTCAAAGTCTCTCTTCTGTGTTGTTCACTTGCATAGATTTTTGCATCAGCCTCAGTCTTGCTTTTCTTTTTTAAATCATATTACTGGCTTACTTAGTTTCATGTTGTTCCCTTCTCTGTGCAGCAGTAAGTTAAGAGTAGCTGATACGGGTTCAGCAGGTGAGACAAACCCTCATGAGAAAAGCCCATGAGCACCATTAAGAGAGCTGGCAGCAAGGCATTTCTGCCTCAGGTGCTGGGGCTTTGTCCTCCTAGAGAATATAGCTGAACTTTTGGAAGTTCTTCAGTTTGGAGCTGCAGCTGGAGAAACATGAGATCCAGTCTCTTATTTCGATGGGCTGAGCAGGAGGCTCACATTCCTCAGCATTGCTCCCATGGCTCTGGTACTTCATGTCCAGCTCTCCCCTAGCCAGTGTGGTGGCCGAGGGAGCTTGCCTGTCTTGCACATGTCCAACTTTTGTTTTAAGGTTCCCATGAAAAGCAGCTGGTAAGGGTCATGGTTAATCTATATGAGATGGTTTCATTGGGTGGTTTTGGCCAGCCCTGTTGAGTGATGATGCTTTGGAAGATGGCAGTACAGTCACATCCAAGTTTCAAATAGTGCGTGGCCACCCTATGTAGATCTCCTAGTGCTGGGTTTGCCCGCTCCTCAGTGAGAAGACCAGTGTCCTCTCTGGAGAACAGGCAGCAAAGCTAGGCCCATGCTGTTACCGATGTTTAGTCACTTTCTATATCTTCCTGCAGAAACACCTAATGCTAATGAAAGTTTGTGAAGCTTCGCTCACTGATTAGGTATCCTGCATGGCGGTGCGGTGCCTGCTGCTGCTGAGGTGGGTGGTGGTGCAGGGGGGGATGCAAGGGGCCATGCCGGGAGCCCAAGTAGTTACGCTGATGATTAGGTGCTTGGTGACTCAGCGCTCCCTGCTCACAGCCTGAGTCATCTTTCTGGAGTCTGCTGGACCTCATAACAAGGAGCTGTCAGGATCCTAGGATTAATTCCAGTACTTGGAGGTGAGCCACTTACTGTTTTATAATTCTGCTGAATGTCTTAGGCCATTAGTTCAGATATCAACCAGAAGAATAAAAGCTCATCTGCTGTCATTTTTCTCCTTTGGGTCTCTGAAGAACAGGGGTAGGTTTAATGGGTGAGGAGCCAGAGAAAATCTGTTCTCCCTGCAAAGTTCCTTTGGACAACCAGTTCTTCTACTTTACCTCCTGTATATGTTCTGCAGGGAATACTTATGGGTCATCTGGGCAATGGAAGGTAACTGTTGGCTGCTATGGCAAGTAAATTTGAGGTCTAGAATGTGCAGGTAGTATTGTCTAAACCATGAGATTTTTATTTAGAATGGTTATTCAGGTTCCTGCTTTATAGGGCGTCATATCAGTTCAATGTAGTTAGCACCTGTAACTTATTTTTCCAAGGTTGGTTCAAGGCTCCAAGGTTCCCAGGCTATTGAACTAGGTTTAAAGGCATGTAAGTGCTTTAGTATAGGGTCACATTGCAAATTTATTACTATCTTATCTTATTACTATATTTGTGAATATTTATTACTAGATATATATTTAAAAAAAATAGTATGTTTAATCTTTCCTTTTGAAGACAACTGGCTGCTGCAAACTACTGCTACTGGAGTTCCCTGAGCCTGCTGTTCTGGTACCCATGGAGCTGTGTGGTCATTCTCTGACAGCAGACCAGGTTGTTGTTATCCCCTATGCAGCTACCTCGGCTTGACGTAATTACAACTGCTTGTTTATGCTCAACAGTTTAATTGGGTATATTGCCTTCAGTATTCCTTATTCACGTTTCTCTGTGCAAAGGGAGAGCGTTGAGATACTGTATTTTCCAGCAAAGTATCAGACACCTCAGTTGTGCCACAAAGACCAAATGTTTGCATGGGAAAGGGCTTGGAGGCATTAGCAGTGAGGAACCTGTTCCCTGACAAATACAAGTCTCATGGACCAGGGTGTATGGCACGAAGCAGAACAAGCAAAACACTGTAAGAGGGGTCTAGGGAGGGGAAGGGGGTACGTACAGCAGGGTGGCTGCGATGCCAATGTCACCCTTACCTGTGAGGTGGTGCCAGGGTGAATAGTGAACCAGCACAGATTGAAGTGTTTAACCTTGCAAGCACTTGCCGAGCCGTGCCAGCAGCACTGTGCCCAGCCGTGCTGGTGCATGGAGGCTGCTGGGGTGACAAGGGGGCTTCAGCCACACTTGTTCAGCTGTGTAAGAGATCCTGGCCATCTCCTTGAACAGCGCTTGTTGGTGACATTGGGTCACATGTTGATGTCCTTGTGTGTTTCCCCAACAGAAACAGAGCTGGCATCAGCATGGCCTGCACTAATTGCAACTAATAATGAGGCAGCAAGTGAATTGAGAACATCTTATCTACAATTCTCGTCCCCAGGGGCTGGCTGGCTGCTGAGGTGTCCCCCCAGCTGGCCTCCCTACAGTCACAGCTGCAATTTGAACATTGTGTCCTTTCCTGTTTGCAGTGGTCTCTGCCTTCCAGGAGCACATTTACCTGGGACTGGCATATTTGCAAAGATAGTTAACCTGAAGCCTTATTCAGTGCTAGCTTAGGAAACTGCTCTTTGACTTGAATCCTGGGACTATCTGGTGGGGTAACAGTCACTTCTCCCTGTGCTGTTGCCTTATTATAACAGACTGAAAAAAAATATAAAATAACCGAATTGTCTGAAAATGGTATGGTGTTACTCTGCCCATTTATTTTCCGGAAGCCTTGCTGCTCCGTGCCTCTCAAAATAGAGCTCTGCCTTGGAAACGATCTTTGTGCAGAAGCAGGCCGATAAGGTTCATGATGCTGCTTGGTAGAAATACATGACTAATCTATGGTGTAAAATTTCCAGGCTACAGTTAATTTCTAAAACTAAGACTTAAGATGAAAACAAGCTTTTTGCTCTGAAAAGAAACATAATATTGAAGTCCTTGGTCATTTGGCTGCTCCTCTATGCTTCTGTTGGGTTAGGCTGCCGTCGGACGGGAGGTCCCCAAATCCAGGCATGCTGGAGGAAAAACAGATTGAGGGGCTTCCCACTCTTCTTTCTCCAGATCTCTGGAGAGCAGCCTGGGTATCTAGCAGCCATGCAGGTCCTAGTAATGCTCTGACTCATGCATTTTGGCAGGAAGTCAAAAAGAAAGAGGTGGTGGTGCTTGCAGGGAGCTGGCGTGTAGGCAGGGTGGCCGTCTAATGCGGTGCAGTTTGAAAACTGTTGTTGTGTGACGCATCCTTCTTCTGTCCAAAACCACTTTTAGTAGCACTCAACCTTTGGAGATATGAAATATGGTTCAGTTTCGGAGGAATTTTTTGATCTCCGTTTCAAAGCAGGAGTCTCTGTCATTCTGAGCTCTCTGTAATTTACTTTCTTAACTCGATTTTTTTTCCTCCTCTGTCCACAGACATTGCAGCTACCTAACCCTTAAAATGACTTCCTCAGACCCTTTCAGGTGTAGGCTCTGTGGTGCACCTCACAAAATTGCGATCTAATTCTCACGAATTAAAATGCAATTAAGCAAACCTGTTCTCCCACTGTAAATCAGGGAGGAAGGAAGCTGTTTCCTTCTGCCCTTCCCTCTCCCGCCTCTCTCTTGCCCTGTTACTTCCTTATTGCACAAATCAGCCAGTTCTTCCTGGAACATGGGAGGATGCTGAAGCTCATGTGGAGCTCACCCACCACTATTGTCAGGGGCACATGAAACAGCCGTGTCCAACCTGCCTAACCTCTGGCCGGCAAAGCAGGGCTGCTCGCTTGCTGAGAGGATGAAGGAGGTGGGCCGCCTTCACAGAGCTCATCAAGAAGTAGATGCATGCAGCACTACTTAAGTTGGTGTTGTGTGGCTTTCTTGGCAGATAGCTGCTGTTGGCACTCATCAGTGATTAAAAACAAAAGTGTAAGAACTGGACATCTGAGGAGTTACTTGGGCAACTGGAATGACCATGAGAGGGACAACTTTCCATAAAGAGAGTGCAAGGAAATAATGACCGAGGCATTACCTTCTGTGTCAGGAATGGGTATATAGGTGTTTGCTCACAAGTCTGAAGACCATGGTGAAAGGTAGCCCTCGTTGGGTTTCTCTGAATGGTATTGGAAGAAAAGAGCTGAAACATCATTCTGATACCATGAGACCACTGTGTGGAGAAGATTAGATGATCTTACCTTTTTATTAGCAACTAGCACAAGCTCCAAAGCATATGAGCTGGTAGGAGTAACGGATCTCAACTCTCCAGGCATCTGCTAAGAAAGGAATATATGAAGTTTAATGGCCTGTGAGCTTGAGTGCCACGAAGAACACCTTTTGGTGGAAAGTGATGAGTACAGAGGCTCTTCAGAGTAGGCTTCATTGTCACGTGGAAGTAACTAGTTGGAGATGTAAGTGTGAAGGCATGCTGCCTGTGAGATGTATTTAGGAGGAGCTGTGGGTAGGCTGGAGGACAGGAACAGAAATCAAATAGCCTTGTTGGGTTGAAGGTGTAGTTGAAAACTGTCTTTATTCAATAGGTGCAGATACCTATTGAACAAACAGGTGTAATAAATACTCAACTACAGAATGGGAAACAATAGGTTAGGTAGTGCTTTCATGGAGAAGAAAAATTATTAGAGGAGATCACAGGTTGAGCATGCTTCATTGGTGGAATGCTATTCTGAAAACAACCTGCAAAATGAATGAAATTGTGCAGGACTCTTCCTTCAGCTTTGCTGTGTCATGTCTGATCTTTGGGCATGGTAATTCAAGGCAGGCATGTCAGGTGCTGCGTCTGGAAAATGCTAAATATCTTCTGTAAGAAATACCAGGCGATTAAGCGGTGGAAGAGAGGACAGTTATGTCCTTTTTGAACACTTGTAACAAGCTTCTCCCATGTCAGCCTTCAGAGGAAGAAAACAATTTGTTCCTTGTCTGCAGTAGATAAGAAAATAGTCATAGGTTTACATTTCAGTCAGAAAGTTTCAGACTAGGTGTCAGGGAGAGCAAAGCACATGGAGATTGCCTGGAGCAAGCAGTGGAGCCTCCGCCGTCGGCATCAGTAAGGACAAGTTAGACAAACTTCTGTCAGAGTGATGGGAGTGTAAACCATCCGTCCTTGGGGGACAAGCTGGACTAGACTTTGGTTAGGCTGTCTTTCAGGAAGCACGGGTCTGTCCTTCCATCTGACTGCAGGCATAGTCCTTCACAAGCAATCTCTGTCTCGTTAGCAGCCATTCCCCTGTGTCTCTGAAAGACACTTAAAAGCTTTTCTTTTTCTTTTTTTAATTAAGAAGACTTTCTTTTAGGAAGATGACATGATCCATTTTCTCCTTCATTGATTCTTCCTATTAATTGCCTAAGCAAGGGCTCTGTAAACTCTGGTCTTATTTTATTCCCCTTGAAATTTAAATGAGTTGGCAGGTTCTGTTACATCTACCTGTGTTCTTTCAACAGAAGGAAGGAGGGCTAATTATGTTACTTCAAGAGCAATGCACAGAAATATAACCTATAATTCAGTCTATCTCCTGAGTACTAATCAGAGTGGAAGGGAAAATAATCTGAAGATTAAAAATTTAAGTCTTCTGGGATAAACTAAGGTGTCTTAACTATGTCCTGGACTTGTCCTGGGCACAACTGTGATGTGCTGGGTGTGTGTTGATCATGCAGATGCGTGTATCTGTCTCAGCTGACCGTCCTTTACAGACTGAAGGAGAAACTTTGGACGAAGATGCACTGATGTAAGATGTGATGAATGGTGTGACATTGACTGGGCAAGCATTGCGCCCAGCGTGGCAGCACTGGTGGGTGTCCTGGACACAGCTTTCCTGTTTCCCACTTGACTGGTCACAGCCGTTGGTCCTGCAAAGCCTGACAGCTTCCAGCCATCCCTGGTGCCGCTGGCTGTGCGGCACTGCTCTGCTGAAGTACTTTGCTGAGAGCTTCCCATAATAGCCCTTTTTGGTGCTTTGAATTAATTAAGAAACTACTGAAATGCTACCAGAAGCCTGCCTGACTTTTAGACTCCTTGTTTGTTCCTTGCCTGAGACTACTGAAAGCATTATGGTTGTCTGGCTTGAATCTCACGCGTTGTTATTTCTCGTGCAGAGATTGTATTGCTTCTGCATCAAATGATGATTGAAGGCCATGTCCCTAATCATTATGTCATTAGTGCATGCCACTATAAATGTGGGTGCAACAGCTGTGAGTTGGATGTTGCTTATTTGTGGAGTAGTCAACAAGCCCTTTCTGCCAATTGCAGAGTTGGTCAGAACTTTACAGTGTTGAAGGAGAGTTCTCTTGTGATTTCTGTTTGTCTCCATCCCTGCATTTCTCAGGTTTGTTAGCTCTAGGGGTCTCTCCAACAACAAGGACACTATATAAACCTGGAAAACTCTTTTTAACTGACTGCATCACATTCTGGAGGGGGTGGAGGGGTAGAAAAAGAAAATAATTACCTAATTAAAAGTGCTTGGACAAAGTGGGAAACTGTATGTGTACATGAGCTTGGTTAGGTAAGCTTGGTGCTCCTTATGTGTGTTTTGCAGGCTCTGTGTGCTGCTGCCTTCCCCTCTGCTGTCTTTCTGACATCGCTGCAGTTTCTTCCAAGTGTCTGTAACCCTCCTCTGCTGCCTCCTTCCTCACTGCTGGCCCTGTGTCCCCAAACCCCTCTCTGTGAGGGGCTCATGGCCAGGCCAGGATTTCCCACTGGGCCACAGCCCCTTTTTCCTGGCCACCCTGCCCTTTCATCTTGGAGCAGTGAGTTTCTAGCATTGGTGCTCCCAGGAGAGGTGGATGTGTAGGTGCTGGAGATGTTCTTGGCTGCTCTCAGCTGCGTGTTGCATCTTCAGAAAACTCTGAAATTGTTTGACATTTGGCGGTGCAGATGGATGGAAGTGCTGAAGCTTTTGATATCATGGATTTTGCTTGCTTTCTTATTTTCCAAAATATGATCATTGATACCTGATTTTGGTTGTGGCTTGATAGGTTGTTTTATTAACTGGGTAGAGTTCATAAACACAGAAGTGGCATAAAACTGACTGCTTATACAGAATACTGCAATACAGAAGGCTTTTTTCCCCTCCAGTTATACTCCACTCAGTACTGCACTGTGGGACTGAATTGTCTGATTTCTATTGCCTCTGTGTACAGCAGCATCTAGATGGTAATTTTTGGCTTTTTATTCTTGTGCCTGATTTTTGGTGGCTTCTCTAAATTTTGTGCCTTTTTGCAGCATAAAAGAAACCCAACCCTTCCTCAAGTGAGAGATATTGCAATGTATTAACTAGAGGCTTTGGGAGGGAAATTCCTGATGAGAGGCAATTCTGTTGGTAGGGAAGCAAGGGAGTTCAAGAACGTTAATTAAACATGCACGTCTTCTGAAAGATCCAAAATAATTGAGAGCTGAGAACAAAACGTTAGTTAATGGTATCTCTGGGTCAGACTCTGAGCCTTTGATGTCTGATGCTGCAAAGCTTGTCTCCAGAGACAGGGCAGGGGAAGCCGGTGCCTGTTGAGCACTCTGACAAGAGAGATCCTGCAGGAATTGGAAGAAGTGGAATCTTTACACAGCTGATTCCTTTTTGTCTTGGGGGGGGTATACCTCTGCCTAAAAATACATTTTAAATCCATTGCATTAGTGGTTGAGCTGCTGTTCCTTTAATTCAGCTATAAAGGCTAAATATTCTTTATATATGGACTGCCTAAAATTACAGATTCCTGCTATACTGTGTCATTGTGTTAGTGTCTCCCGAGAGTCACCATGGTGGAGGTGTGATCTTCTCTGCTGGCCCTGTCATTACCGCCCTGTGGGGAGGCTTTGGGGATGCTCCCGTGCTCCGGGGGAGGCAGGGTGGGTGCTGCGGTGCTGCAGGGGCTGCACTGGGAGCTCTGGTGTGGGTGACCCCCCCTGTGGCCAGTGTGAAGACATTGTGAAATTGGGATGACCTACAATAGCCATTTTCTCTGCCAATACTTCAGGTGGGTACTTAGTTTATGGAGACTCACATGGGTGTGTGAGTCTCTTGTAATTTAAGCAGTTAAGTTTGGGGTTTTTTTTTCAAAATAGATATTTTATAGTTGATGTCAAGGGTCATTTGTGTGAAATTACCTGTCTGTGGCTGTGAACATCGTGGCTTCTTACACCTTGCTTCTGAACTGTACTTAAAATTCTGACTTTCTCTACAGCCTTAATTACTGCTTATTAAAGTTTCTCTGATCCAGAGCAAATAGTAATGGAGATGGATGGAGGGGCTGACTCACTGAAAGAGCTTCAGAGATTGTGGGAAGGCATCAGGTCACTTCAGTACATTAAATATAAACAAGTCCAAAGATCAGAGTTACTTAAAAGTAGAGATTGAATAAACTTCTCAGAGTGTTAGGAGATGCTAAACGTTCACACAAAATAATCGTAATGGCTTTTTCCTGCACTGGGGTTAGAATGAGAATAAGAAGGGGAGGTGCTTCACAAAGCACAGCAGTCTTTGCTTTCTGCAGAAATAATGGGTATAAATGGCAAATGTGAGGTAGCTGCTGCAACCGAACATAGACCTCTTGTGGCCCAGGGTGCAAAGGTGCATGGAGCGGACTTTCTGTACTTACAATGCCTTAGGATCACAATGAACTAAAACATCGCTTTTTTTTATTACCGTACACTACCTAAAATCAAGTGGAGCAATTCTGTGATACCTTGTGTGCCCAGCATGTGGCTGTTACCATCCTGTGTCATGGGTGTGATCTGCTTGTCCCCTGCCTCACACGTTGGGCTGTCCACAACGGCTGGTGCAGTGTTTAAAAAAAAAAAAAAAAAAAAAAAGTGTTAAAAAAACCAACCAGACAAAAGCCCCAAACAAGTGGGGAGTGATTTCTGGTAGAAAAGAAGAAAGAAAAAGAACGATTTAAAAAATCACAGGGAAGGACTTGGCCCTGCCTTCTGCCTGGAAATATTTTTTAAATTCAGATTTCTTTTAGAACCTGAAATATTATTTTTTTTTTTCCCCTCCCCACAAACCAGATTACTGGAATTAGAGAGTTTTAGCCCTCATCCCACGAGGTTCCAAATATAAAAGAGTTACCTTTGGGATATGTCTGATCATTTTTGATCTAAAGCACATGAGCACATAATTCCTATTACAGTGGAGATTGATGCTTAATTGAGGAATTAGCGATGCCAGAGCAGAGCTTTCTTTGGGGCCATGTAAGTGTGACCAAATACGGTTTCAGGATCTCAGACAGAAGCATCAGAGTTGCTAATTGCACTGGGGGTGTTTTCTAAGTGGTGTATGAGACCTGAGACACTTAGACTGATTGCTCTGTCATCCTGCCAGCCGTAGCACACTGCTGAGTTGCCTTAGAGGGATGCCAGCAACTGATCTGTGACCTCTATTACTAATACATGGGGGAACGCTCCTGTGAAGCATTGACTCATCTTTTCTGTTTATTGATGCAAAAATCACTTTAAATAAGTTGTTGGGTTTTTTGTCCTGTGATAGATGGGTGGATGCAACTTCTTTCCATCTTGCTTTTGTTGTCTTTGTGCAGTTTGCCTCATCTCCTTAACGAAAGCTTATTAAGGGACTGGAACTTCTAATGGCTTTTACAATGAGTCGCAGTTGCATGTCTAGACTCCTTAGATGATTTTTACATTTTCTCACTAGCAACTAGGATGAGAATTTCGCTCTGATAGATTAGTTAGAGAGTCATGTCCAAGCATAATAGTTTTCCTCTTACAAGAGTTTTAGGAGTTTATATCAAAGCTGTATCTTAACTTAGTGTTTCTCTGCTGAAACCTTCATGATGCCTTCTCAGCTCTCATCTTCAAGAATTTGTCATATTTACACAGCCAACTTCCTTTTTTTT
>KZ506059.1:40097-85860 GCA_002844005.1 Limosa lapponica baueri
AGAGACTAGGCTGGCTCACTTGCTCCTGCCCCCAAATCAAAAATCCTCTTCATATGTATCTTCTCTTTCCTGAAGTGTACAGGTGTTCATATAAAATGTGATTCACTTGCATGTTGCTCCTGCTAACAGGGTGGGAGCCTTCTTAGTGGTGTTCTAGTCCCAAACAGCAGCAACAGCAAACCTTATCACCAGTGACCAAAGTCATTACCTTAATAATATACACTGTTGTGTGGCTTCCCAGCTCCGGCGGGCTGGGTGCAGCCTTTTAGGAGAGAGAAAACTAGTATGTTAGGTGGTTAGGTGGGGAACATCTAATAAAATCATCTAGCTGCCAAATCCAGACAGCAGCAAAATCTGTAGCTTAATAAAATGAATAAAGCCCTAAACGGTGTTGCCTGATTCTGTTTGCAATATATTTGCTGGTAATGTTTAAAGAGACAACCTGGTTGTTGTTACCTAAAGATACTGGAGCAAAAGTTTGGTGCTGATGGGTAACTCTTTTTTTCTGCCCGCTCGTAGTCTTGTTTTTCCCCGGATCTGCTCATGCAGCCGGGATGCCTGAGCTAACTCGCGCGTAAGGGCTGTAGGTTGCAGCCATGGCATTTCAGCCTGTGAATGATGCCCTGAGCATCCCGCCGTGGGGAGCATGGGGTGGGAAGTGTGTGGAAGAGCCCAGTGTCAAGGGCAGTGCAGGGGATGCTGTTTCCACCGGCACCCAATGGCAAATTTCAGCGGCTAGCAGGATGAACCTCACGTGGTATAATGAGACAAGTTTTAAATGAAATGGTTCAGTAATTGCAGTTTACTTTTTTCATCTCAAGACACATTTCTAGCAAAAGCAACAGTGGCTCTCTTTATCTACAGATGTAGAAACTTCTAAATTAACTTGTGGGTACCCTTTCTTAAATATGCTTGATTTCCCTGGAGGAAAGACTGATCTGATCTTGTGAAAATCTTTGTCAATGTGACTGGTACCCTTAATTAGTTTGAACAGATTTCTTATCTGCAGAGAATGTAATCAAGCTATTACTATAGTCTTCATTTTATTATTAAAATTGAACTTCCTTTCTTAACACTTGTTCCAACAAATTATTTGGTTTAAGGGCTGGGAACTGTAACAGTTAAAATATCTTAAATGTCTGATATAACTTGCTAATTCACTAAAGCTTTCTAAAATCCTCTCATTTACAGGGTTATGCGCAGAAGTATATTGTGAAGAACTACTTCTACTACTACTTGTTCAAGTTTTCTGCTGCTTTGGGTGAAGAGATTTTTTATATCACTTTCCTTCCTTTTGTCTACTGGAACATAGACCACTCTGTGTCCAGAAGGATGATAATTATTTGGTCTGTAAGTATTTCTATGACTTATTTAAACGTGTAGTTGTTAATTCTTTTACTGTAGCAAATGAGTATTTCAGAGGAAGAATATCCCTTCAAACGAACAAAATCCCTTCGAACCAAAAAAAAAAGCCAGTATTATTTATGTGTAACTCACATGTTCAGGAAGCAGAGGCATTGCGGCACTGAGAGGAGGCGAGAGGTGTTAGCTGACGCACCGTGACTGTTCATCTCCCTTACGTCTTGCACTGACTTATTTTTTTTCAGCATAATAACTGATATAGCTGCTTTTGATGGAGTTTGCACAGAACAGTTGGGAAAACACTTCGTTCCCAAAGTATCATGGTGTTTTAAGGATCCTCCTTTGTCACTGTAGGAAATCTTTCTCTTAGCCTGATTTCTTCTGGGTAACCTGTTCGTTCAACTGGCTCAGTTGAAATCAGTATAAATCTAATAGGAAGGGGATTGCAGGCTGCAGTGGAATAAACAAGGTGCTTCTGCAGTCACTTGGGGGGGGAGGGTGGTGGAAACCAGATTCTCGGTTGAAGGCTAAGGCTTAAAAGCATTGATTTTTGTTAACACCAGAGCATTCTCAAATTAACTGGCTTCAGCATTGCTTCAGGCTTTACAAATGCAGTTTAGAGTATTCAGAATAATCTATTTCTATTCTGGCACTGAAAACCAGAAGATAACCAAGCACTTCAGTCTGGGAATGACTGTTGTTTTGTCACTGCCATTGCTCATCTTGGTATTGATCAGATCTTTGCTGCCCAAATAAGACCGTTTTAGAACAAAGAAGGGAGGTGGGAAGCATCGCTGGCAGATGGCGGACCCTGGAGGTTTAGCTGTCAATCTACATTGATTTAAGAAATTGAAGCTTGGTAAAAACTTGGATGTGATATTTAGGTTTGTTTCTTTACAGTGAAGCTTCTCCTTGGCTTAGTCAATTCTGGCTAATAATATTCTGCCTATTGTCCAAATAATATGATGAGAAATAATAAAAAAAATTTGAATTGGGTCATACACTTCAAATGCACCCGGTCTTGGACAGAAGGCACCAGTTGTTCTGTGCCAGTAACCCCAGTCAATACATTTTATAAAGAGAACATGAAAAATAACTTGCAGATGAAATTTAGAAGTAGGTGGACACTGTATAATTAGAGTTGGGGTTTGGCCAGGAGTACACCTACTGCTTCTGGAAACGTGCCACAGAAGATGATAATTGGTAGGCACTGCCTTCTGGGTTTGCATATTGCTCAAAAAAATGACTCTTTAGAGCTCCTTGCATGCCTTTCTGCACACTTGCCTTGCCTTTGCCTTGCAAGGAGTCCATCTGAGTACCGGCCAGATCTAGGCTGGTTTAATTAGAGCATTCAAGCATGTGATGTTATGATTATTAATATTATTCTTTGACTTAGGAAGTTCTGGACTTGCATTTTATAACTGAAAAGGAGAAGCTGTTTTAAATACACAGACCTGTGACTATCTGTAGTTTTAAAAACATTTTAATTATATGTAACTGTGAAATGGCTAAAAACGTCCACGCGGGCTATGCATTAACGTTATGGCAAGCTCAGCGGGGTGGCTTGTTTGCCGGTGAGCAGGCTGGGGAGAGGCATCAGCATTCCCATTGCTGTAAGTGGTGCTGGTCGGTCTCAGGCACCTCGGTGGGAGAGACAGAGGTGGTGCTGAGAGTGGTACTTCATTTTGTGCCACTGGGGACTTACACCTGTGAGTTTCTGCTGCAAGTTGGAAATGCCAGAGTCGGGGTCCCAGGGTGAACCAGGGGAGTTTCTTCCCTTAAAAAATAAAGTCGTATTAATGCTGTTTACAAGGTCTTCATGCCATCTTATCTGTCGTAGTTTATGCAGAGCCAGTCACACACATTTGAGAAAGATAAATTTGAACTGGAGTGGGGCCAGAAATGATTAAGGAACAGGATATTTCCTGAGCAGAGACTGAAAGCTTAGATAAGTTCCTAACAAAATGAAGTCAGAGAGAGAACGGGGCTGGCTGTAAACACCAGGGGAAGGAAAGAGCTTCTTAAAATGAAAGAATAGTCACAAGAAGAAATGTGCATAAGGCAGTCATAACTAAATGAAGTTGAAGCCAAAGGTTGTGAAATAGATCTAGAAGGGCAAAGGGCAATAAGAAAAATTATGAAGAGACTTTATTTCAGCAGCAGCAGAGGAGTGGACTTGGTGCCCTGGGATGTCTTCTCCAGTCCTGGGTCCCCAAAACTGGCTGCTTGTGCGTTTCTGTTTAGCTGGATGGCTCTGGGAAAAGCTGGCTGCGGTCACATCCAGATGCTTTAGAAGCTTAAAGCAACATGTTGTGCTTCCGAGGTGCCTTTCCACTGAGGGTTCACAAGAATATATGTAGGCTTTATCTTTCTCTTTGTGGATAGACAAGGGAAATAGCTGCCTGAAACTTCTGAACAAGGTGCTGGGTCAGTGCTTCCCTTCTCCAGCAATTTGAAGTAAATGCTCTTGAATCTGCACAGACGAAGCTTTGGTGCCTGTGACTCTTGCTACTTCCACCAGGAAGTGCAGAGATGAAAAATAACTTCACATCAATGAGTCTGCAAATGTACTTTAAATTTACTGCACATCTTGGCTTAAGAGGTGAAAGCTCAGTTTATTTTTTTGATGTCTGCATCGCTTCAGGGTTGAAA
Organism: Limosa lapponica baueri; assembly: GCA_002844005.1. Taxonomy (NCBI): domain Eukaryota; kingdom Metazoa; phylum Chordata; class Aves; order Charadriiformes; family Scolopacidae; genus Limosa; species Limosa lapponica. Next base: position 44,112 of record KZ506059.1, read on the forward strand.
GCTTTATTTTGATGTGGAATTTCAGAAACAAGGTAGAGACCTGGAAAAGAAATCCTTACAGTTTCTGCTTGCTATTCAGTATTTTCCTTGAAATTTTTTCTTCTGGTTATTTTTTTCAGGGTACTTGGACATAGAATGTATCCACACCTCTTTTGAGCCTATAGAACTTTAATTTATACAATATAAGTAAGAGCTGGCCAGTGTGGATGTTGTCAGGGCAGGTGTGGAAGCTGTCGGTGTATGACACCAATAGCTGCTGGCTCAGGTGAAGGTGGCATCTCGGAAGGAAGCAGAGTTTGGGTGGCTGGTGGTGCCAGGTGGGCACCTGCCAGGCTCCTCGAGTAGTGCTGGGCACAGGTATCTTCAGCAAGTCTGAAAAGGTCCTGGGTCTGAATCCATGGCAATTTAGTTTCCCGTCTTGCTTTTCAGAGGAACAGTTTTCCAAAGGCTGTTGGCAGTTAGTTACATGGGAATGATGATCCCTGAACTCAGGCTCTCAGGGTAACCAGGAGTTTAATAACCAGCAGGAATCTACTGGCAGTCAAGATGCCAAGGACATTATTGCGCCCTGGTTGAACCCCTTGATGCTGCTTTGAAAGCTCACTTTGCAGCAAACTTTGGGTTTAGTGATTATTATATGTTTGTTAGTTTTGGTGCTTTTGCAACATTTCACCAAAACAAGCTTGGAACAGCTGGTAAACACAGTCACTCAAAAGTCCAACTCTTTAAAGTGCCATATATTGCAGTGAATAAGAACATGGAAGACTAGTCAGGCATGTAAGTAACTACAAATTGTAAGAATAAAAAAACCATTAATGGTCCATAAAAGAAAATGCTGTGTGCGAGATGCTAAAGTGTTGATTGAAAGAGAATTTTGTCTGTGCTGGTAGCTGTACTCTACCTTTGAAGAAAAAGTGCCAGTGAGGCTTTCATAATTTGGACCATCTGGGAATAATTTAAGGCGAAGTTTAAATTGGAAACCTTTTGTATTTCACTAGAACTCCTAGGTGTAACAGCTTTGCAGTTTTAGGTGTTAGATGATAAACCAGATCAATGTGACAGTAGTTTTTCCTGTTACTAGGAGACTAGGCCCAAATTTGTCTTATTTAAACCCATCATAAGATAGTCAACTACCTTATAGTTTTTGTCCGAAGGCCTCTCTAAAAGACAGAGTAGATGTCCTAGGATGTTGGTTGGTTATACTCCTGGGGGCACAAGGCTGTCTTGGTCTTGTTCTGGTTTTGTGTTTCTGAAGTCTGACTTGAAAGAGCCAAAGTCCTCCCTCCTATACAAATACATATATTTTTAAGAAGCTGTCTGTGTTGTCCCTTCCCTCCTCCTGTCCCCTCCTGCCCCTTGCCATGACATGCACTCTGTGCTGCCACTTGCTGCTGAGCACGGCACTGCTTGTGGTGGGCTGGAGACCTTCCTCTTGGAGGTGCTGCTCACCTTGTGGCTGGGACAACGCAAGTGGTGGAGTATCCCACCAGCTTAATGTGACCTTGAACGTCCCATTGCACCTGACCAAATCCTTGGCCAACATTGCATAAAGTTCCCATGCAGCTAGCACAGGATTGATGTGCTTTCTGGAAAACAGTGGCCATGTTGGAGGTGGCAGATCCTTGAGCTCCCCTTACCCTACCCTCTCCTGTAAGGTGTGGGTGCCTCATGGAGGTGCCCACCCTCACGGTCGCTGTTGGCAGCTGTGTGTGTGGGTGGCATCTAGGTGGTTCAGGGAGAACAAGCAGAGCAGGATGTGATCAGAGGGTGGCTTGGGGTGCCCAGGGTTCTGTGGGGCTGCCAGCAGCGCAGCTCAGTGACTTTCACAGTAATTTCCCTGAAGCCAAACCTCAGTTCTTGGCATTGACTTGGGGGTAGGAGGAGCATCTCCAGAAGAACATGCTCTTCCTTGCTCTGCTCCTCTTTCAACCAAGTGATGTGAACCGAGTGATGCTTGAGGGGCACAGCCACAGCTACTATTGGTTGCAGTGCTATGTGTTTGCTTAAACCATAGTTGGGGGATGCTGAGAATAGCAGCTGTGAACAGTGCAGACGGGATGCTCGGTTTAATTTCTGTATGGTGAATCCAAGTCGTGCCTTCCTTGAGAACCACGAAAAATAGCTGGCCTTTTCAGGATACAGTCCTTGCTTCTGCTTGACTAATCTGCTAATGCCAGTTTATTAATAGTGCATTCTTATTTTTTCCCCTCTTTCCAGTATTCCTGATGTGCTCTGTGACTCCTCTGTGTCTGTGACACAGAGACTATGATAAAAACAAAAGCAACATCATTTTCAAACTGTAAATTTCCTTTCTGGGAAGATGACAAATACTATTTCAGGGCAGGGTTTCTAGACCCAGGTTATAGAATTTCTGTTTTGGAGCCAAAAAAGCAGATTCAAAGTCAGGCTGCCACAGTGTAAGCTTCAGGGAAGAAGTCGCCAATGCTATTTGACCCCATGTCTTCTCTAGAATTTCATCTTGTCCTTTTAATAGATCAATAGCTCAGATGGGAGAGCTACAAATTCAGAAGTTGAAAATAAATATGTTCTGGTTCACCTTTGTTAGCTGAAATATTACAGAGTGCAAAGAGAATTGCTCCTCCTGACCTTCGCAAGCCTGTGGAACAGTCTGTCCCTGTGTGGTGGTCGTGGTGGAGGAGAGGTGGCTGGTGTGTGAGGAGGACGTGCCACACACAGCTCACCTGCAGCACTCAGCCCGTTTCCTAAAACCTGCCCATCTCAGGGTCTGGGCAGCTGCTGTGTAAATATCCCAAAGGGGAAATAGCCTCTTGAGGCACCAGTCCCGTGCCACTGCGTACGGAACTGGCTCAGCTGTGTTTGTCTCTGTGCCCTCATAGACGCCTAAGGTCCCGTCCAACCCAAACCATCTATGATTCCATGTCTGCACTGTGGTTCTAAATATGGGCAGCTCTCTTGCTTCCTGCCACAGTAGTGCTGCCTGCAGTGATTGGAAGAGTAGAGAGGGAAAACAGCTGAAAGAGCCAGGCAACACCTGCAGGTGAGCAAAACCACTTCTTAAATAATTGAAGCAAAGCCAGAATTATGTGAATGTCAAGCAGCCAGGTCACTTTGTGGGTGATGCTCACAGGGAGAGGAACAGCCCCTCACCCCAAAGGGAACCCCTGCAGCTGTTGGGACAAATGTGCTGGCACCTGGACTTATGTGGGTGCCAATGCCTTGAGTTTGATTCATCACTATTCACTAAAGCAAGATCTGTTAAAACACAAAGATTTGTCCTGTTTACCCCAGTGCAAAGCCCCAGGTGAGGATGTAATTTTGGAGATGGACCATATATATGACTCAGAGGAAACCCTCAGGAAAAGGCTATTGTGCTGCTATAGCAACTGCTAATTGCATTCATGTAGTAAGATGTAATGCTGCTGACCCACGGTGGCAATAAAGCTTTGCCTTTCCTTCACCTGATGCCTTGGCTGGAAAGGATTGCTATTCCCCTCAAGCAGCCCAGGCTGCCCCAGCAGTACTGGTAGGCACCAGGGTTTGAGGAAAGCCTTGTTTTTAAGTTGCTTACAGCAGTACAGAAAAGCCCTTTGAGAGGGGGACAAGTGTGTACAAGAAGTAAGAAGTCACTACCCAAGACTTGGGTAGCCGTACCCAAGATTTCAAGGGTGGATCGGTGAGCCAGGCTGCTTACCACTTCACCGTGGAGCAGAGCAAGATGCAGGTAATATATATTCCCTTGCAGTGCTGGGCAGGAGCCCCGGGGAGGAAACGCCTGCATTGCCTGGCCCTGGGCTCTCCTCCTCCCGCGAGGGCAGCTCACAGGTTCAGCCACATAAACGAAGCACCCGGTTTGTGTTTTGCCTCAATACAGAAGGGAAAGCAGCATTTCCCCACGTTATGTTTGTGCATGGTGGTTGCTAGTGACCCCTCTGCCACATCTCAGCTCCCTTGCCGTGGTCCGTCCACCTTGCTTTTGCCATCATTTCTTTAGTAAGGGCTCATATTGTGGCAATTGTCACAACTGTAGCTTGTAGGACTTGCACAGACAGAGGCAGAGCCAAGTCCCTTCGCCTCCCCTAACGCAGCACTCCCACGGGAAGCTGTCATGAGGGTCTGGGAGTGAGGGCTCCCCATACAGACCTCTGTATGGGCCCAGAACCATCGCCTCACTTCTGCCCAGGTTTGGGCCCTGCTTGTGGGTGTCCAATGACCTGGGCAGGCTGCAGTGCTGACCACTGGTGCTTTTCCCTTTCTCACCCTTAAACCCCAGCTCCCCTCCATCCCTGATAGCCTGCGCAGCACTTCTTGTTTGCCAACACATCTTTGGAACTTGGGTGTGAAACAGTTAAGTTTCATTTTGGAAAGTTGGAACAGTCTGAGGTACGTGGTAGTTAGAGCTACTGCCATCAGCTTTCAGAGTAAAAGGAATTAGCCATGCCCAGCCCATCAACTTTTGTGAAATCTCAACTAAATTCCCGTGCGTTTCTGTGTAGTTATCTTCTCCAGCTAATTGTGTCCTACACAATCCATCACGGCTTTGACTTTGTTGCTTCCGTAATGGAAAAGTCTCCAGGTTCAGACAAATTCCCCATGCAGAGACAGAGGTACTTATTATTGTGCAAATTAACATTATGTATGCTGAAGATGTCTGCAAACTGTTTGCCACCAGAACTGCAGAGAATTTGGTTGATCTGTGTCACTTGGACAGGGTGAAAGAGAGCCTGTGCTAGAAATAAACACAGAAGAATAGCACTGAGAGCCATAATATAGCACTCTACGTAGGCAAAAAATGTCACGAACGTAGGGAAGAAGCAACAGAACAATAAAGCACGAAGAAATTATTTGCTTCAAGGTTTTTCTTCTTTGCTATGCCTACACGACTGCAAACTGTGTTTGCTCGCTCAGTGTTCAAGGGTCTGTTGTTCCCTTTTCTCTCCAACATTCAGCTTTGGGTCTGGAGACCCACCAGGTGGAAAAACCCATGAGTAAATAAAGACTTTTGGAATGTGTTTTATTTAAATCTTAGTGTGGCTTGAGCCTAGCCCTCTCTTCCTCCCTAAACCTTCCCAGCCCTCATGAAGAAAGGCGAGTTGGGTGAAGCCGCGAGGCTCGCCCTTCCTTGGACTTGGAAATGCAGAAACTTGCTGCTGATCAGTGGCTACAGAACGACATGCTCCTGGGTCAAGCCTTAACCTACCTTCCCCTCTTTGTCCAAAGCCATTGTGAATGTGCTGTTTGGCTTACCTAGGGTAGGCTGGAAATCACGGCAAAATCACCCAGTCCTGTGATCTGGGCTTTGTGACCTAAGCAGTCCCAAGTTACCTGCTGGTCCAGACTTGGGGTAATTTCTGCCCATGCTAAATTTATTTCCGGGGCCATCAAAGGTTTTTGGGATTGCACAACTACGTAGTTCAAGTCAAGCCTATGTGAGGCTTAGCTCAGTGTTGATCTTTAGCCTGTCTATCATGCTCATCTCTGCATCTTCTCCTTTCCAGTACTTCAGTGTTTATGGTTTGCGATGTTTATTATGGGAATTTTCTCATCTGCTGGGTTGAAAAAAGCTGATAACAGGATGAAACTTTCAGGCTGCTTGCTTTCTTTCCCAGGACTGTTAGAGAGTAAATCCAAAATGACAGAGAAATAAGGTCAGGAAATAATGAAATGTGGCTTGAGAGAGAATATGCCACTTAACCAAGGCAGATACCTACCTTCCTCAGAAGATGAGAGCCGCAGCAGAGTGCCATTCAGATATATCCTGCAATTAAATATAATGCTGTGAGCGTGTTTCTGCACAACACTTGTCACGTAGTGACAGCATCCGCGGTGGCCTCCTGCTTGTTTTTTTTTTTTTCCCCTGTTTGTGGCTGAGCCGTGGGAGTTTGTGCCTGGTACACGCGCAGGGGTATTGCCCTCAGCGGACAGCCATGTGGTGGTCCCTGGCAGGACTGACTGATGCTCTGGGCATTCCTTGGACCTTCTCCCTGGGGAGGTCACCCCTCTGCCCACCACAGGCAGAGCTGGCAGGAGCTCTGGGCCACTTGCTTTGCCATTCTGCGAGCCTAAGCAGTCCCGGGCTCCTCCAGCCGCTTGTGAGCAGCACGTGAGGAGGCGGGCGAAGCAGAGCAACACCTTTGCTGGGTGGCTTTTAGCAATGGTGCACTCGTCATCTTTTGCCTTCTCGGGGAAGCCTGCCAGTTCGGCTGATGTGTTACCGTACCCACAACTGCCGCTTCTGCCAGATAATCCAGGATATTGCATGTACAAACCACGTGCAGGGCACACAGATAAGCTAAAGGCAAAGGTTGGTGCTTCAGAGGGCAGTGCTTAGTCTGGTGCATTCTGGACTCCTCTTCATCTTTTAAGGAGGTTGTCTCATCTCTCATTACTGTATGTGTCTATACAATATGTGTTTTTAAAAAACAGAAGGGTCAGAATTTAATCTGGAATGCCAGGAAGGAAGGTGTTGTGAGGATGCCTGGTATTTTTGCTTACCCATACCACCTCCAGCATTCAGCCTGTTTTTCGCCATCAGAGGAGTCCTAGCACAGCCTTCATTTCAAAGATGACTCATTTCCCTTTCTGTAATTCGCTTACGTACTAGTGCTAATAATACTTCTACAAGTGGAAGTCATTATTATAGAGGACTGCTGATAAACTGGCTCATCCTACTGTGCCTCTCAGATGGTATCGCAAATGGTAGCCTCAACGTTTTATGTTCTGTCGGAGAGAGTAATTTTGCTTTCAACCCTGGAATTTAATTAACTTCCAAAGATGTTCCTGCATCCATTTGGAAACTGGTGGCATTAACCAAATAAACCCACGCAGTGGTTTCTTTAAGACACTTGTTTCTTGAGCCTTTATTTATGGTGAGCAGCCGGGGCAGGGTGTTTGCTGCCTGCCCTATGCCCCATATATCAGGGTGAAGAGGGAGCAGCCAGGCGTGCCACAGGTGGTGCCGATAACGAGGCAGTGATGTGATTCATGTGATGAGGGATAAAGCATGCAAAGGCACCAGCGGTCACTTTTCCAGGCTGTGGCACTGGCTGTAAACCCAGCACTCCCCGCGATCTGCCCTCTGCTGTAGAGAAGGGGGATGAAGGAACGTGACATTTTGGCTTTTTCCTGATTCTGATTTGTGAATCCTGAATCCTGACGTCTTTCTTTTAATGTTCTGGCATATGGCTAACACCAGCATGGGAAGGATGCTATTTTAAGGCCCCTCCTTTGCTTGTGGAAGCGTGAGAAGCAGAACAGCGAGCCGTCTCGCACACCAACTGAGATTTCATGGCAGATGTCAGTTAACCTGATTTTTGTATTTAAAAAAAAAAAGAAAAGAGGTTTGCATTGTTTTGTAGACCTTGCTTTGCATGTCTGGCTGTGCTATCCAAAGGGAGGAGGGTGGCAATAGAAAGCAAATACAACTTCCAGGGACAGCCTGGGTGATCTTTGTTCACATCCTTCTCGCTGTGGATGCTAAGAGCATGTTGCCTTTGGGAAGAGGATGCTGAGGAGCAGAGGGTGACAGCATGATGGGTGCCCTGGGCACTGCTGGGCGGGCTGCACCTCTTGGGGATGCTGGACAGCTTTGCCTCTTGCCTTTGTGTTCCATTGCTACTGCTTGCAATGACCCCAGAATGCAACATTTCGCCTCCAAAATCACTCATACTCGGTAGCTAATTAATGGAGCCCCTGACTAAACCTCTGGTATCCCGAGCAGGGTGTAAAAGCCCTTTGTTGTTGGGGAGTCAGGCAGGAGAACTGGTACTTTATGTTGCTCATCCAGTTTTCTCTTGCTGCCTCCCCGAGGATGCCAAGGTTATAATTTAATAACCGCGCCGGCGTGCGTCCCCGCGGGGTCCCCACAGCACCCTGTGCGGTGGGTGGGAGCTGCAGGGAACAGGAGAGCTGGTGAGAGCTGCGGCGTGGAGCTGGGAGGGATGTAGTGATTTGAAGGTGGTGGCACTAAAATTCCTCTTATAGCTCTTGGCTCTGCAGGAGAGGGGTTGTAAGGGACAGGGAGGAAACCTAAACTTCTCTAGCATGGGGCTGGAGCCAGCTGTCCATCTCATGCCATCGTCTACTGATGCATCTCGTCAGCAAACCCTCCTTTTGGTCCCACTTCTGATCAGATTACAACATGGTGCAGTAAAACCACCACTTCCTTCACTAACTGGGATAATGGAAACCCCTTTAATAATTCAGGGGATAAATACTGTGCCTGGGGTGGTGGATTTTGCAGGAAAAAGCGTAGAAATAGAGATTGTTCTGTTGGGTGGGCTGACTGGGGATTGCCCACACTGACTGACAGCTCTGTGGCCTTTCCTCTCCCCAGATAGTGATGTACATAGGCCAGGTCTCCAAGGACATCCTGAAGTGGCCTCGGCCCCTCTCGCCACCTGTTGTCAAGCTGGAACTGAGGACGGATGCAGAGTATGGGATGCCTTCCACCCACGCCATGGCAGCCACTGCCATCTCCTTCTCCTTTCTCATTGCAACCATGAACCAGTACAAGGTAGGGGGTACAAAAAGCGGCGGGGGGGGAGAGGAAGGGACAAAAAGCATGTGTCTGCTTCCAGCAAGCTGCAGAAAACTAGCAAATCCAAAGCTGTTGCCATTTCCAAAAGAGTTCTGTATTTCTTTTCACAGGTGTGTATTTTTCCTTGTTGTTGCCCGTAGCTGGCTGATAATAGACACAAGAAGAAATTTAGGGGGAATCTCTGTTCTTTACCACGAGCCCTGCTCAGAGCTGTGGGCAGCTGCCCTGCCCTGCCCTGCCCTGGTTTGGTGGCTTCGCTGCGTTTTTTGGGGTGGGGGTGGGTGGGTGGGTGACCCTGGAGGGAGCTGTGGTGCTGCTGTGGGAGATGCTCAGCGCCAGCGCTTTGTGCTCTCCCTGTGCCTGCCAAGCCAACGCTGCACGTCGGGAAACGCCGGCTCCCAGGGAAACCAAAGGAGCTCTGGGTTGCCTGGCTTTTGTGTGATGCAGGAGAAGCATCCTTGGAAACCCCCTGGCTCTGGCCTGTGTTAGACTAAGAGCATACAACATGATTTGGGAGCCTGTTTGTCAGAGAAGTAAGAGCAGTTTCACTGCACTGGAGCTGTAGGCTGCTTGGGGAGATCTCGTAATTATTTTCCCCAAACCTTCAGCCTTTTATCTTTCTAAAAGGTTTATTTCCTGGAAACTAATTTCTCTATGATGATTATTTTAGTTTCATGTTTCATTTTATGAATCTAAACATGTATTTCCTGTACTCTAGCAATAATAACTTCCTGGCTGCATCATGTTTAAGTGTGTTGCTCAGCCTCCTCAAGTGTATTTCAAAGATAAACCCGTGTAACCAAGACGGGTCACAGTGTCCCTGGGTGTCCTCCCCACGGTGCCAGCGCGTATGCAGGGACAAAAGGTGGCCACCTGTTTGATGAACAGTGCTGTGTCCTGGGGGTGTAACCCATAGAAACTGAGACCTTGGGATTACACCTGGATTTCTGAGTTAATTTAGCTGCCAGACTCCTCCGATCCCAGCCATGAAGCAGTGGGCTCTGGTCCTGCCCTGAGCAGGTCAGTGGTGCCCATAGCTGTGGCGCCAGCCTCCTGCTCCCTGGTAATGGTATGGTAACTGGTCAGAGCAGCTTGACAGTGGGATGCAAAGGAGGAGCCATGGGATGGGACATTTGTCAGCCCTGGAAGTCTGGCTCCATCCCATGTGTCAGATCTGCCAAAAAGACCTGGTCAGCAGCACTTTCTCCTCCTCCTTGATCCATAAGCTACCAGTGAGACACACAGCTCTTCACGGGCTGTCTCATACTTCTTGGAAATAGCTATGAAACAATAAAGCTGCTGGAAAATAATTAAATGATTTAATTGCTTCTATTAAGAAGGAAAAAATCTACCAGTACATTATACTGCTATCTTCTCAAGCTGCCCTAGTCATCAATTACCGACCTGGACTAGCTCCCAGCCTGCCTACTGAGGGGGGAATAAAGTGGGTGTAAATCCTCTGCAGGCTTAGAGAAGTGAGGAAAAAATAGTGTTTTATGAACTGGGAGTGACATCTGCAGCCGGGTCTGAGCTCTCTATTTCGGGGGCTAGAGTACGCTAGGGAAAAAGGGTCAGAAGGGAGCTGTTATGCTTAACATTTCCACAGAAGCATTTCTGCGCTGGCCAGTCATCAGCCTCTCAGCAGCAAATGGAGGCTTTGTGTCAAATTGGGTGAATTAATTTCATTTACTGCATTTTGGGTTGGTTTATTTTTTTCAAAAAGATGTCCTTTATAGACTGAAAAGAGCCCACCAGCCCACTCAGTCTCAGGGTTTGAATGAGTGGATTAAAGGCTAATATATTAAGCGTATTCTTTGCCAAATGTGTAGAGTTTTTTTCCTTTTTAAACGTTGATTTATTTCAACACTTCTTTCCATGTTCATAGGCAACTCAGAGAGGGAATTAAGCAAAAGCAGCTTCATAAGACGACAAACAAACCTTAAGTGTCACAGGGAAGAGTGATCCTGACTGCTCCAACAGCTGGACTGTGGTTTCAGCCCAGACATTGATTTTCCTCTCCCAGCCCACTGCTCGAGGACAATTGATCACGTTTCTGGTCAGGTTCTGTGGCTGTCGCCTTCCCCTCGGGTGATCTGAGGCTGCAGTTCAACCTCGGGCATCTCTTGCACAACATGCTGTGCCTTTCTTCCTTAAGCTCTTCAGTACTAACATGGGCTTTACAGGTGGATGTTGTGGGGAAAAACTCTGCAAATACTGTCTGTTTCCCAGGTTTCCCCACGCAAAGACTAGACCTTCACAGAAGTGGGCACCACAGATAACGGAGCGACCTTCCGGCAGGATTGCACGTAGCCGATGTGAGGTCTTGGGTCACATTAATCTCTTTGGGAAAGTAGAGCTCAGGAGCCACTTCCCAGTGCAAGACCCTTACATCAGTCCGTCTGCTTGGATGTTTTATTTCAGACATATACTGATGTTAAAGTGGATAATGGTGTAATGTGTGTATTTTATTATTTTTTTTTCCCCCCCTTTTCACAGTATCCGTTCGAACTAGGCCTGGCAGCAGCGTTTGTGTTTTCCATGCTGGTGTGTCTCAGCAGGCTCTACACGGGGATGCACACAGTCCTGGTAAGGATGCCCCACGTCGCCCTGTGCCGGTCGTGCCTCCAGCTCCCCTTACCTGCAGCCGTTCCCATCTCCCACTCTTCTGCCACTGCCGGAATATAGGAGTCATGCCGCTAAACTTCAGGCTGTACATTCAAAGGCAGCTGCGAGGAAACCCTCAGGCTATTGCTATTTGAGTCTGCAAGGGAATTATTTATACCATTAGGGAAGCAGCGGCGCGCGTGGGTTGAGGAGCCGGGTGAGGTCGGTGTGGCATCTGAATAGTACTTCTCTATTTTGAAATTTTAATTGCGAGGAATGCACTTGGGCAACTGACGCTGCTCCTTAGCCAAGCCTTTTGTGCAACAGTACCCCTGTTGTAAGCGAGAAATACGGGAGTGTCAGGGAAGGAATAGCAGGTTGGTGAGTCACGCCGGCGACGGCAGAGAGAGGAGGAGAGGGTAAAATGTGACAAGTGAGCTGCCCTTGGGGGACTGGGGGACAGCGAGACTCACGTTACCATACAGGGACACGGCACTTAAAAAATATTATGACAAGCTTCTTGTTTTTTCCGCTGGTAGGAAATTCATTCTTAAAGGATTGAAATGCATGAATACTTTGTCTGAAACTAATCATAAGATATCGGTGACTTTATATGACAGACTCATTGGGCACAGTTGTTGAGAGATGTCAGCCCTGCTCTAAGAACAGATTTCAGCGTGACTCTGATTAGGCAGTAGCTGGTTCCTTCCTGATGAGAGGAAACGTTATTGATTTGCTACATACAGAGGTCAGAGGGGTGGTCCAGCTTCCCAAGAATGGGTGAAAACTCCCGGCTACTTCCCCACAGGAATTTGATACACATTGTTTGTTGGTTGCTCATGCATAAATAGTTGCATTTTTTTACTAAGTAGTAATTATGTATGTTATAATAAGGAGGCTTGAATAATGTAAGAAAGGGAGCCCCTGTGAGATTAAGGTTATCTATAAAATATAGCTTGACCTTCCCTTCCAGGCCTAGTGGATCAAAACAGTATCTTAAATGGAGTCTGGAGACACCCTTTCTTGGCTAGTGACCTTAACTCAATCTGTAAAAATTCTTCACATACTTCCCTTGGTGGTCCATCGTAATGAAAGACTGCTCTAAATTTAGATGGATTTTAGGGTAAAGAAGAAAAAGCTTTTGTGCCTTTGACATGATAAAAAAGGGCCTTAAAATGAAAAAAAAAAGCTCCTCAGTTGAACTTTGAGCAATGCTGCCTTTCAAAAGGGCCAACATACTTTGGTGGGGTCTCCATCCCATATGTGCCACGGTGGGGATGGAGCTGGGGAAATGCCTGGTGATCACAGCTGCCCCAATGCAATCCCTCTCTCTGTGGCCCTATCCTTCCCACCTGCAGGGACAGGTTCTTCTTGGGGAAGAAGTGTGGTCCAGAGCCGTTTGCTGCACTTTGAGGGATGGCTCCAGCCTGAGCTTCACGAGATGCGGCGGGGCCGAGGTGCTGGGGCCGCTCAGCCAAGCCACCAGCCGAAACAGCCTCTATCTAATGAATTCTTAACTGAGATCTTAATAGAAAATGATTAGTGACAGGATATAATTATGTATTAAGCGATCATAATATTTTAGTAAGGCAAACGAACAGGTAAAATATATCCACTGAATTAATGTAACTGAATTTTTCCCGCTGGAGGACCCAGAGAATGGTGGCAGGGTGGTTGCACCATGCTTTGCTACAGCTGTAGCTGAAGCTCTGGTGCAGGGACTCGTCTGCTGTAGCCTCAGCTCTACAAATCAGCCCGTATTTCAGCATCGCGGGCGTTGCTTTTGGATCAGGAGCAGTCTCAAAAAGCACAGTCATGTCAGTAGAAGAGATGTTACAATTAAAGACCTTCTGGAGATGCACTGAGCCGGTATGAGAGCTATCTGCATCATTATAGCCGTATCAGAATGAATACTGTGATTAGGGAAAAGGGAATGAACACCCGTTGCCTGGGCTGTTACTCGGAGAGCACGGCCCAGGCAGAGAAAGGGATGGAAGCACTTGCACTGCTGAGAGATAATTTAATTACAGCAACCCACCTTCACCACCATAACACAAGAATATCCCATGTTTGTGGAGAAGCAGATGAAAGGCAGGGTTCTTCCTTCTAAAATCTTAAATGATGGCATCTGAGGAGGTGGTGAAGAGGGAATCTGGAGTTACCTGGGAAGGGCAAAGGGAAAATTTGGACACATTTTGAAGCAGAAAACCTGTAGCATTTTAGGGGCTATTTTTAAGGAACAAAAAGCAATTAGAGACACTAGGATTGGGGTTTGTTGTTTTTGTTTTTTTTTTTTCCCAGACAATTGTAGTTTAGAAAATATTCCTTAACTTCCCATCTTAAAACTTTGGCCCAATTGTTGCTCCCTGTCTGCGTGAGATTAACAAGTTTTTCTGCCTCACTGTTGCTGGAGCATGTCTGAGCCATCGCCTGGCTGAAACGATGAGCGATGGTGTTCATGTGAGTGCACAGTATCCCAAAAAGATGCGAGCAAGACCATTGCAAATGATGTTGGGAAGAACTTCACCAGCCGAGGGTGAAGGGGGAGGAGGGGAGGCTTTTAGCCTTCTTTTAACCCTTCAGGACCAGCAGTGGGAATTTCTTGCTGCACCAAGCTGATGGGTTTGGCGTTCGCTGTGGCAGCAGAGCGGGGTCTCCCCTGTCTCCAGCCAGGGGCGGGGCTGGGGGAGGCAGCCGGTCACTCCAGAGCCACGGCTGACCTTGTGACAGGCTTTACTGGTACCGCAGCTTCCAGCGGGGCTGTCCTGAGCTAGAAGCAGTAATGCCCTGTGCCGGCTGGTGTGGGCGGTAGGATTCAGGGAGAAATCAAAAGGTCACTTTTTATGACCAAAAAGAAACCTGAAAGTCGTTTCTCTAAACGAAGTAAATTGTTTTGGGGTTTTTTGTTGTTTTTTGTTTTTTTTTTTTCCCCCCCTGAGATACGGATTCAGTGTTGATGCATTTATTGCTGATTACAGCACCCTCAGCAGAGGGTGCTCTCTCACCCCCACCCTGCTCCTTTGCTGTGCTGGATCTCGGGTTTTTTAACACCACCATTAACCCTGAAATTCCCTTGAATATTTTAAAGCTGATAAGCAAACAGTGTATTGTCATCACTTTATGCACTGTGCCAGCACAGTCCTCGTGGGATGAAACAGAGTAACTTCTAGGAGTGGAAGGCAAATAGGAGGTTTCTGGTGAGGAGAGGGAGTAGCGTCTGTGAGTGTGTGCGACTTCAGTCCTAGTTTCAGTGGGAAGAGCATGGAAGGGTCTTGCCTTCAGAAAGCCAGACCACGCGCTTTTGCAACCCTAAAAAACAATCATGCTCGAAGACCTTGTGAAACGAAAAACCCCAGCCCAGCATGAGAACAGCAGCAGTGGCTCCAGTACCCACGGACCGCGCTCCCTCGGTGATGGGCAGAAAGCGTTCGGCAGCATCCCAGTCCTGCATCCCAGCCATCACGTGCAGCTGGACGTTCACCTCCTGTGTTTCTCGTTACGTACCTGTAGCACAGGAAAATGACTTGAAGGTCTCGCGGAGTTAGAAACCCGATACTGGCCCGTTCTCTAGGCAGCAAAGCAAAGCGACGGCTCTCTAGCTAAAATCGATAGGAGAGAGGCCTCCCGTGCGTGGAACCCGGGGAGATGCTGATGTCTGTGGGGGAGGCAGGGGGGTACTATGCGGGAGTGGGGCCAAGAAGTGTGGTGATGGGGGGGGCTTTTTTGGGAGGGATGGAGCCTGTGGGAGGACTTGTCTGTGCTGAGGGAGCTGGAGCATCTCAGCAGGGAAACGGGAGGTTTTAAGCTTTGCCGGTAGTGCTGCACCTTGAGCAAAATTCGTGCCTGCCCTCATTTAAAAATTCCTTTATAATTGCGGGTTTGGCAAGAGGCTAATCTGTTTACACAGGCAGACGGGCAAGAATGTGCTTCCTGGGAGTGCTAACAGCAACTCCACCGCAGGGAAAAGCTGGGGTCCTGCTCCTGAGTGCACAGTCGGGAGAGTCCAGAAAAGCAGTATTTCTCACAGAAATCAGAGCCATCCCATCTTCTTCTCAGTTTAGCAGGTGAGGGGTGGATGGAAATGATAAATTCTGCACTGCTAAATGTCTTTGTAAAGTGTTGGTCTTGAACTTGCCCACCCCTTCTGGGCATTCGGAAAAATCAAAGCTCTGCCCGTGTGTACCAGAACCAAGGGGAATCACTACTGACGGCTCCCCAGCACCTTCTAGAAAGGAGTCTCCAAAATGAGAAGCCCATATATTGGTGGACGGGGGGAAAAAAACAGAATAAACCACTGGTCTTCAAACTTTTTTTGATTGTGCACCCCTATCAGTAAAACATTTTTGAGTATGCAGCCCCAATGCATGCATATTTATTTATGAGCTATATACATGTACTACTGCACTGATACATACATTATAAAACATACACAAAAACATAAATTAAAAAATTATGAGATAAGGATGAAATAAGCACTGCTTTAAAAGTATACATCTATATATTTTATTTTACTTATTAGTGCTGCAAAAAGTATTTTCATTCTACAGGCCAATGTGTTGCCTTGCACACCCGCTTTGAAGACCACTGGTATAAGCCACTGGTTGGGAGCAGAGTTTTCTGGGTCCTGCTTGAAAACTACAGGAGTCGTGTTACTGGGCTGAATGGGAGGATAATAAAATTCAGAAAACTTTAATCAGGCCCATAAATAGAGGCTGCCTGCGCCCCAGCCGGGAACTGCTGGAGTCAGCTGGATAAATCTGAGCAAAGCATTTGGTTAAATGTCTTTAATTGGGATGGAAAAGCACATGAACAGTTTTTGAGGTTCACTCCTTAGTCACACATGGGAGGGGGTATTGAGATGACAGGACTTTTCCTTATAATATGAGATGGAAAAGTAGTGGGGTGGGAAATGGAGATGCACAGTGATGGTGGGATGTCTGAGCATCAGTGTGAGGAGCAACCCCCACCTCTTCTGTGTTGAGGCGGTTACTTAGTGTTGGGCCAGAACATACCTTTATGTGTAAAGTTATCACCTAAAAATTGGTATCCGTCAAAAGATGGATTATTGTGCTGTTGTGGAACATTGGCACTTAATGGTATTTTACATATTGGACATCTGTGAACAACTTTGTGTATTTCCATGGCTATCCTCTTGTCAAGGATGAGGGAATAAATGTGGGTGGAGATTAGGAATATGCAGAATGGCTCTGGGAGTTGCTTAAAACCAAACATGCTGTGAATCTATTGCCTGGAAGCTGTAAACAGCTAAAGTTCAGCCATACTGGAGTAATGCATTTACCAGAAAGTCATTAAATATTTCTGTTGTGAAAAAGTCTCCTCGTTCCCGCCTAACCATAAATGAAGTTCTCATAAATAATTCATTTTAGACTGTGACCAAGCATGGTAGTAGTCAACTCTCATGACTCTGAAAAAGATACAGTCCTGAGAAGAGGACATTTCTGCCTGTGATTAACTCTAGCTTTTGCAGGGCATTTTGTGATCAGAATACAAATTCTGCTGCCTCCTGGGTGATGCCAGGAGAGCAGCACAGGGAAACTTGTTATATTGCTTTTTATCTGGCTGCTGTCATACAGACGGCTTTTGTTAGGGGTTACCTCTCGTCTCCCTTCCCAGCCTTGCGGTTGACAACAATCAAGTTCTTAAAACACCTTATTTGCCTCTGTTAATAAATTAGGTTTTAACTATGCGCTTGCCTCGGGCGCTTGACTACAAGAGGGATTTCAGAGGCTTGGGCAACAAATTTCTCCTTGATGTATTCCTGCCTGGCGGTGCCTACCTCTCACCGCGGTCGGCAGAAATCACGGCACACACAGCGCGTCCCGCAGCTCTGCGGCTTTTCTCCCCCGGAGCCTGTGTTTCTGGACTGGGTGCTTGTCTCTGACAAAAGACAGCATCTTCCCACTTATGCAAAGCAAGGAAGCGATAATCCTACTGATATGGTGAAATTACTTGTAGGATTATGTATGAAGGCAGCTTGCCATGGTATTGTCCCTGAGATGGAGTTGTGCCTGTGCCTTTTCCACCGAGGTTGTAGGTGGAGAATGCCCTGAAAACATGAAAACAGGTGAGGGGAAGAATCTCACTTGTTCAGGGGAAAATGTGAGTCAACAGGTATGTTCACAAGGACAAGGCTGGGGTCACAGATTGTCACGTTTTGTTTAATGCAGGCTTCAAGTTGTCCCTGTGCGAGGACAGTGCCGTTGCTGTGAATTCAGGGGGTTCCTCCACTGCTGCCCGCTCACAAGTGCATATGTTGGTCTTTTACCATCACCTGAGAATTTGTTTTGCCTCCCAGGTCTCACAAAGCCCTTAAACGTGATGTCTTTGCAGGACGTGATTGGTGGAGCACTGATTTCGGCTGTGCTGCTCGTGCTTTTGTACCCTGCGTGGGACACGATAGATCACTTGCTGCTAACCAGTCCCTTCTGTCCACTGCTTTCCATAGTTGTGCCTCTCGTCTTATGTTACAACTACCCCAAACTAGACTATTACAGCCCCACCAGGGGAGACACTACTACTATCTTAGGAGCAGGAGCTGGAGCAACTGTGGGATTTTGGTTAAACAACCAGTATGCCTCGCCAGCCTACACTGGCGAAAATTTTCAGCTTGGATTTCCTCTGATCACCAGTAAATTAGTGGTGGTCGTGCTAGCCAGGTTCTTCGTAGGGATCTTTATTGTTCTACTGACGCGCCGGCTCATGAAGAGTGTGGTCCTCAGCATGCTGGGCTATCGGTACAAGTTTCCCATTGGCGACCTGGCAGCCCGGAGACGACTGGAAGTCGAAGTGCCATATAAATTTATAACGTACTCCTCGGTTGGCTTCTGTGCTACCGTGCTTGTGCCGCTGCTGCACGAGCTGTTAGGACTGATGTGAGCACAGCGCCTTCCTCACAATGTCATGTGTGACACCACCATTTCAGAGATGTGATGAGTCGATCAAGGCTGGTAACTTGACCAAAAAGTGTTTTGTGCCTTTCTGCACTGGCCTAGAGTACCTGATGTGGAAGATCATGGGAATCGCTGTACACGAATAACTTTGGGTTGGAAAGTGCTGACCCTACTTTTTCCCATAATTAGTCCCTGGCCCAGATGACTAAAGATGACAAGCCAAGAGTACAAAGCCAAAACCCCTGCCGGAGCAGCAGCAGCAGCTGGTTTGCTGTGGAGTTGGGGGTGCCGGGAAATGTGGCTGTGCCTGTGGGACACCGGCCCTGGGGCTCCCTGGGCTGCAAAACCACCTGCCTGGCCACGGGCTTGCTCCTGCTGAAGTAGGAGAGCAAGCCAAGGGTGGGTTCGTGTTTGGGGCATGGGGGACCGAGCAGCTGGTGGGGTGGGGGAAGAAACAACCAGCCAAGAGCGAAGTGCTGTCCTTGGGGCATGCAGAGCTCTGCCTGCATCCCGCTATCTCCTGGGGACCAGGGGTGAAGGAAGAGGGGCTGAAGATGGGAAGGTGATGTGGAGGCTCTTCGAGTGCTGCCACCTTCCCACTGCTGGGCTTTGGTAGGGGTGTCCTGCTGGCCAAGACCAGCAGGTTTCTTCAGCAACCAGCATCGGCAGAGATCAGAGACGGCCACACTTGGGTATGGCTCAGCGTTTCCCGAAAGAAATCTGGTGATTATTGTACTTGTTGCTTGTCATAGTGTCTTCTGAAGGCACTGCCAGACCTTGCTAGTTCTGTGTGTATGGTTTTACCCATTGCAATCCCTAAAAAAACAAAAAACCAAAACCAAAAAAACGCCCCAACAAAAAAAAAAAAAAAAAAAAAAACAAACGAAGAAGTGAAACAGAAGAAAGAAAAATCCAACAAAAAATACTTTAAATATTTGTAACAAATTTATCTTGGATATTAATAAGAAAGCCTCCACTAAAAGATCCTTTAGCTAAATAAAACTCAACAGAGTTGTTACCACAATGTTGAGATTTGTGTTCAAACTGTTTAACTCTGATTTAGCTTCCCTGTCTAGGGCATGGGACAAAGTCCTTGCTGTCGTGCAGGGGTGACAAGCAGTGTCCTTAAACCACGTTGTGGAAGGAGCTGAGTGGTGACTCTGGTGACTGCAACGTGTGGCGATGATAAGATGCCATCGTTTTCTGGTGCTGCACAGCACTACGGTTGGTCTTCCATGCATCTTGCAATACCATGTATACACTTGTAGAATAGAAGTTGAGGAGTGTTCATAGGAGGGTCGTTGCTATAACTCAGGCTGCTTATTTTAAAAAATACATGTATCAGCTGTTGGACCAATGAGCTGTTGAGAAATACAGCGGTGAATGTGGTCTGCTTGGCTAGAAAAATGTCACACACCATGACCATGGAGCTTCAAGCGCGGCCCCTGTGCCTTTCCCTGGCAGAATGTACAGTGAAAGCCAGCTTTTTCACCACATACGCTTGTCTGCTTGGCTGCAAGAAAAAATAAGCTGAAGAATGTAAAGGAGGTGCTTTGCCATCAGTTGACCACTTGGGTAAATGTAATCAAGTTCCAAAAGCGTCGCTGGGAGTTCTGTCTGAGGAGGAGGAGGAATGCACATGAAAGAGCAGTGAGATTTTAAAACCAGGTCGGTGGTCTCCAGAAGAAATGCAGGCAGAAATTTTAACCTTTGTTAGATTTTCCCAGGCTGTGGATAAACTGTTTTAAATTAGGCTGCGTGGACTTTACATGTGCATGCAAACATCTTCAACAGGTCTTTCAGCACGTGCCACCAAAGCCATGGAGGCCCATCCTCCGTCCCCCTCCTTCCCACACACCACAGAAGTGCTGCCATCAGGCTTTAAAACACCTTTAAAATACTTTCTGTTAAAGTGCTTTATGATGTACAGCTTCAGGGCAGGCCCTGTGGAGGTGCCACAGGGAAATTGGGAAAATGGGACCAAAATTGGGAAAAAATTTGACAGCAAGCTGTGTGTGCAAGCTGTGGGGTGGAACCAGTTAGTCCCAAGAAAGGCATGGTTTGACGGGGACATTCATGCAGTTTCATGTGTAAAATTTCTGTTCTGAATCACAGCTATTTTATGCTTATGAAGATTTTATAAATTATATATAAATGCTTGGATTTATAAAGTACATGCACAAGTATTTTTATCTTTTATAGTATTCACCTGCATGTGACTCGTGCAATACATGCAAACTGTACTTGGTTCAAATTTTAAAATATACATATTTTGCAAAATTTGGTGTTTCTCTGTTCATTTTGCGTCCTCTGTTGCTGCTTGTAAATGATTGCTACGAGGGGAATGAGTCGCAGTTTAGAAATCTTCCCCAGTGCAGCCACCCAACGCTCTTCCCCAGCTGGCCCTCTTGTGGTCCCTCGTCCCCTGCTCGGTCCAGCCACAAGCTCCGGCTCCCCAGCGCTTAGCAGCAGCGGCCTGCTTTTTTAAAGACATTAAAAAAAAGGCTAGCAATACACTCACAACTGCCTGTCACATCCTTTGCGAGTGGAAACTCATGAGTTGCTATGTCGTTAGTGATGGGGGACACCTGGAACCTCCTTCACCTGCAATATCTACTTCTAATAGACTAAACAGTTAATTGGAAGCTAAATGTGATTTTAATTTGACATATGCAATTACAGCATGACAACCCATAAACCACAGAATATTTCATGTTCATTGAGGAGCCTAACAAGGTTTTGCTGTCAAGGATGTGAATTTGAAAGCAGGTAGGGCCATGTTCTTCCCTCAGCATCACGTCCCGCTTGGAAGTGGTGTGCCCATGGGCCCCCAAGTGGCCACAGCTGATTGGGGTGAGCCCCGATCGCTGCAGCATCTCTGGCCCACTGGGACCAGGCAAGGCTTTCAGCTGGGCTTTGTGCTGAGGCTGTGCTTGTGGGATGCTCCAAGGACCACAGCTATTGCCGCAGGGCCAGGCGTGAAAAGGCAAGTCCTCTGACAAGGTAAGACACTTCCTGTATTTCATTAACCTGAAGTACCAGGTCCTCCTGCAAATCCCATTGTGTCTTTGCTGCCTTTGGAAATGCTCCTCACCTCTTCATCCTTGCAGTTCGGGTGCCTCTGCATCCCCAGTGTGATGGTAGAAAATGAGGTTTTGTGGCCGATTTGCTGCTCCTGTTCTGTACTCAGGAACACAAAGGCATCAGCTGCAACCTCTTGAGTATCTCTGCTCATTTTTTAAAGTAAAACACGGCTCTTGATGTGAATGGGGTAGGAGATAACTTCCAGCTATGGATGCATCAGCCTTGGATACTGGGCTGTTGACTTCTCCTCAGTAGTACTGTCCTGTATGTCCCGGTCCAGCCCTACAGCTCTCCATCCCGTGGCCTTCTGCAGCTGGAGGGGTGCTGCCAAAGCGATCTTTTTCTAAATTTCCTTTGTTCTCCTGCCGAGAGGGATGTAGCAGACATCTCACCCTTAGCTTAGTCTACTCTGTCCTGCCTTCAGGCTGCCTCCTGCTGAGGTGCTCGCTCTGCAAACCCCTTCCTGGGCGCCTGGTGCCAAACCCGGCTTCCTCCTGGCACAGGGCACCTCTGGGTGCTGGTCCCACAGCACAGAACCATCTGCTCTGGTAATGTCCAGATGTTGTTGCACCCCTCTGCAGGGATTAAAAACCAAACCAGCAAGCACCGAGTTTGCCTGTTTGAATTTTCCAGAAGTAACTTTGTCATGACCCCAGCCTCCTAATCCATTCAAATTTCTATGTGAAACGGCAAGTCAGCCTGCAGGTTGCTTTTCTGGAGACAGGTGATTTAATTTAGGGGACGGAAGAAAAGAAAACGGTCTCAGTTTCAGTGTTAACCCTTCAAATGCCTGCTGCCAGTAGAAGGTGGGAACCGTGGGCACACCTGTGAGCGGGGTGGAAGTGCGGCTCGGCAGCGGGTGGGATCTGGCACACGTGCTAAAACGTGCTTAAGCACCACCCTCGTGAGCTGCCACCCGGCTCCTGCCTCTGCCGGAGCGGGTCACCTCCTGCGCGGGACCACGGGCACACCTGTGAGCGGGGTGGAAGTGCAGCTTGGCAGCGGGTGGGATCTGGCACACGTGCTAAAACGTGCTTAAGCACCACTCTCGTGAGCTGCCACCCGGCTCCTGCCTCTGCCGGAGCGGGTCACCTCCTGCGCGGGACCACGCTCACCGCTCAGCCTGCGGCCACCGCCGTCCCGCTGTCCCCGCTGCCACCCTCGCGCTGGGCTCGGTTTCAAGGTCGCCGGGCGGTCAGAGGTGTCGTGTGTGCCCGTGGCCATGATCCCACCGGCAGCGCCCGTGGCTTTTGCTCGGCGTATTCCATACTCGCCTGCCAAACAGAGAATAATTTAAATTGCAAGCAAGGAGCAACCAGCTGGGGACGGAAACAGTCCCAAGCGTTACCTTTACATAAACCCTCCCAGGCAGCAGCAAGTGACCTGCCAGCGCAGAGACCGGCGGCTGCGGCCAGGCTCTCGGGGTTCCTGCTGTTCTGAAAAGCATCTTTGCAGCGCCGAAGGACAGCAAGGACAAACCCAGGAGACAGTCCTTGTGTGCAGCTGAAATGAACCCAGTAGTCACCCAGACAGCACGTTAAAAGGGGCTTTGCCCTCTCTGTCACCAGTTCTCCAGCCTTTTATGCTCATGCTCAGATCCTGAAAGACGACCGGGGACCCACAGCCAGCAGGAGCAGGCCAGAAGTAATTCGTAACTGGGGACCACTAGTGAAAAATTCTAACTTCCAACTCTTCCTTAAAGAAGTACTCAAAGTTCAGACGATTGCCCCAAAGACCCCACCGTCAGCAGGCAGTGTTTCCTTTGCCAGAGGCCGTCGCTACAGCAAAGGGTAAAAGCGAACTAGCAGCGCTCAGGGTGGCTCTCCCTGGCACGGAGCTGTGCGTTGGGTACCTCCATCACTGAATGCAGCTACGAGCAAGCTGTAAATATCAGATAATTGGTTTGGGGCTATGAAAGACAATGCCCTGCCATAAATACGCTGGGCTTGTACAGAGCGTCCCACTCATCAGGATTCCCAGCTAATCCTGAGCACAGCACTATGGCCAAGCTCGGATTTCAGAGCTACAGCAGCCCCTGGGAGGCTGCGGGCACCGCCGCGAGAGGGGCCGGTGGCTCTGCAGGGGCGTTTTAACCTTTCTCTCGATCCTCTTCTTCTACTTTTAGCAAGTAATGCCACCTCCTCGGGACGGAGCTGATGTCCCGCTTGTGGAGGACTTAAGTTACTGACGCATGGGCAAATGGTATGAAAAAGGAGCCGTGCTCCCTTAAAGCCTCGCAGCACATACCACTGCAGCTCAAGCCCTTAGTCCCAGCCTAATCTCGTTTTTACACTCAAAGGACAGTAAATTCACAGGAGAATTGGGACACCCAAAGAGTCAGAAAATCTTGTGTAGAGAAATATATTTAGTGCACGCAAGTATGTCTGTACTCTGCTGAAATGCAAATCTGCCTTATTGTCGCCTAATCCCCATGCATGACACACTAATAAACAGGGGGGTTTAATACTTACCATCTGCGTTACAGACTGCTTCCCACACTGAGAGCTTGCTTGGTTACAGTTGTGTAGGCATCATGGAGAGATATATCCTGCAAACGACAAGCTGGCTAATCCCTTGGGAGACTTTAAAATGTGAGCTGCAGTTTTCTCACTCTCTGTGGGCACTGGAGTCAGTCGTGCAACGTATGGCAATAGCTATATTCTCATTTCACGTCTGTCATGCAGAGATAATTAAAATCTACACTTCCATCTGAGGGGAACCGTAGGGTTTCCAGATGGGTAACTGTAGTGCATTTTTCATACTGGATTAACACTTGCACCAAAAAGCCTTGCCTGTTGCCCTCCCACCTGTTAAGATTACCGACAGCGCTACCACTGAGAAGCCATCGTGGGTCCAGTGACAGGGGCCTGCACAGGCATGCAGCTCATATCACCAAGAGCTTGCCCTCACCGTTGCACATCTCTCTTCTCAAGCTCTAACACCCTTCTCCAGCATCACCCAGATGTCCACCCTTGGAGGGTCTCCTCCTGGGATCTGGGACTATCTGGCTCTTGCAACAGAAATGAGCCACAGCGTATTGGCCTAATGCAAAATACCCGCTACAGTTAGCAGGCAACATCAGCGATCACTGTAGTATCACAAATGAGAAAGAGCCAGCTTCATTAGCAATCCAGTAAAGAGCTTGCTTAAGAGTACTGAGACTGAGCTGGCCACCCACTCGGTGACACTACACCAGGAGGATGTCTTGGGCATCACCGGGTGGGATGGAGGTTCTCCGTTTGCGAGAGCAGAGGCACAACGTGCCAGGCTGTAGCACAACCGCTGCCTGGAAGCCCCTTGAGGAAAAGCCTGACCCACGAGAGGCTTTCAAGGATTGTCAGGGGCAAGGCTGCAAGAGAAGTAAAAATTATCTGAGAGCCCCATGGTTCTTGCTGTGCAGCTGGGGTCCAGAAAGCCACTGGTGGAGCCAAGCGAGTGCAAGGACCACACTAATGTCTGCAGACAAATACGCCAGCCTCAGTCGGACAAAGACTTTGATTTTTTTTCAGCTCCTCATGCAAAGGACCACTGGCATATGCTCTTAAATGCATTTCCTCAATTTGGTTTGGAGCTTCAAAAACCACTAAGCTTACAGCGACCATGAAAAAATTTAATTCCACCCCCTCCCCTTTCTGAATTTAGAATGATAAAGGATCAACAGTTATGTCTGGAGTAGGGAAGCAGATATTACACACATCTTGCTTACAAAATAGCTCTGGTTTTCATGAAACAAGTTTATTTTCCTCCCCCAGCCATTGATGAGCACATGACAACCGTACAGAATAAAAGCTCAACTCCTTAGTTCTGCTCACATTCACTCAACATTTGCTCTAATCAATTATCTTATTTCATGCAATAAGAAAAGAATGAGATTCCTGTTATGCAGCCATAATCAGTTACAGTATGAAGCTGTGTCTGTGGAACATTTCTGATTTTGAAAACTAATCATGTGCTCTGCCATTACATTTCTCTTGTAAAACACTGGGCTTTTACCCAACTTGTTTCTTCCCCCTCAGCCCTTTAAAAATACGGAGGGCAGGCTCTAGTCCGAGCTGCCGCACTCTGACCCTACAAAAGCTAGCCAAACTGCACTGTAAGGAACATATTTACCCAGGGAGCCAGGATCTGTTTTTCTAGTTTATTGGAATATAAAAGCACAAGCGGATGTCCCCCGCAGAGAAAGACAAAAGAGCAGAGGGTGCTGCATGTGACAGTGGATGGCTGTAGGAGGATGAAAGTCCCGTCTTCATACGAAGGGCTCAATATTGATCTCCAGGGCAGAGCATGGCATGGTGAGCTCAAACTTGGTGATAACATCGGGGTGTAGGACTCCAAGTTTCCCAATGCTTTGACCTTTGGCAAAGATCTCAGCACAGCGACCAGGAAAGAAAGCAGAGCCTGTAAAGAAAGTGAGAGAAAAATCAATATTTCTCCAGGCCAAAGAAGTCAATAGGCATTTATCATGGAGAACAAAGCTCTCAGTATTAAGCCCTTCTCTGTGCTGCGATGCTAAGAAGGGGCTCTCACTTTCTTGCATTAACAGTTGTCGTGATTTATAGGGAACAAGGAAACACTTTGAGTTAAAAATAAAATGTGAAGCCCAAAGCGTGGGCATTTTTCACACTCCAGTTGTTTTGACCGAGTTACTGCTGTAATAGAAATTAGTGCAGATAAGTCAAGCCAGAGGGATACGGAAATGAAGAACTTTTGCAGGCTGTAGGCTATTTAACACCTGTATGTTTCCCACCTTACCCTGTTTAAGGAAATAAAGCTTGCTGTCATCTAAGGGGTAAGTAGGCATGTCATGCTTGATTACATGTCACATAATTAGAAACAACCTACATTCCTCATCTGGAGAAGCTTTTAAGCAGTTTCATACACACTGTAAAACTGTGGAACAACGAATAACCCAAAGGACGTTATCTGTGCGTGGTGGTGGCTACACCAGCAGTACGTTCAAGCCTGTCTACAGCACCTGTGCTTGCATTTTTTTGGTCTCTGTCCTGTGGCGAGTGGCATTTTGACCCGATGGCCCTTCAAAAGACAAAAGCACACCAAACCAGCAAGCTGCTCCTTCTGAAGCCACCTCTTTCACAAGTGTGTGGAAGCAAGGCACAGTGCCCAGGACTGCCTATGAATAGCGCTGCAGACGGTGCTGGGAACTCAAAGGAGGAAAGAACAGAGGACGGAACAAGGCCACTGAACCCTGCACATCCTCCTGCAGAAAGCTGCCTCCGCTGTGCTTTTAATGGTACTGCCCTTGCAGAGAGGGAAGGGCTAGATTCCCACTCAGAAGTTAAACAAGTCGGCAGGGTCAGCACTGGGGGCCAGTCGGCTCCCCCGTCCTCACCCCTTGCTGTGCATCTTTTTATCAATAACCTAAAACCCAACAAAGCATCTTCTCCAAGAAGAGCTGGTTATTGGGTATGTGTGAGGCTGCATCAGTGCAGATCAGAAATGTCCCTGCTCTACTTGCTTCTGTGCCAGTATGAAGGCAACACCTGAGGAGCTGCTTCCAGTCCTGCTCCCGGCAGAGCACTCAGCCCTGCAGCACCCTCTGCATCCTGCAAAAGATCGCAAGAAGTTCCTAAGGGCAGCTTGTTTCCTAGTTGCTCCAAATGCTATTTAAGGTTCAGGATCAGCCCAGGACATTTCAGTGCGTTTACAAGTAGCTATTTAAAAAAGGCAATAAAGGCCCAAATTAACCTCAAACCTCAGGAACTTTTTCATGACACCGATCACTAGTGGTCAAGCCCAGAGATACGTTCTTTGGAAGGTCCTCAGTGGAAACAGTTCATTTAAGAAGTGTCTCCTGTGAGGTTTGCAGTCATAACTTGCAGCTACAAGAACAAGAAGAGCAATTAGGTCTTTTTCTTGTCCAATTTGTTGAAAGTACAAATAAACTTAAATGCGTACTTCGATTTTGGCTGCCTTGTGCCGTGTGACGGCAGCAGTAAATGATCACAGCAACGTTATGTAAAAGGCTGTTTTAAAAGCCATTCAGAACTGGTTTCTTTTGAACCACCCAGTTCCAGTCTTTGCTACAAGCGCAAACCCAGTGCTCCCACTGGCTGTCCAAAAGCGAAATGATCCAGCCCCTGGGCGTTCCTGGCACGTGGCTCCTCCGGCCAAACAGACACTTGCCACTGCCAAGCTGCGCTATTCCAAACAAGTGTTAAAATAAAACTTGATGAAACAAATATAGAAAAGAAAGAAATGCCACACATACAGATCACTCTGCAGATTGTGAGTGAAAACATAACCTAAAAATAAAGTACCCTTGTAGTTAGTGGTAAAAGCCTCCCTATTTGTGAATAAAGCTGGTATTGTACCATGGATGTGAGCAGCACACAGTGACATTCTTTTAGAAACTTGACTGTAAGCTCACACTGGCACAAGAGCAAGAACCAAGCAGAAGTTAAAAATGTTGGCACGGTATCCCGCTATAAAATGATAGGAAAAAAGAGCTTTGACAATATGGTTAGTTAAAAGGTTGTGGGTCTGACTTGTCTGTTCTTCTGAGCTGCCTTGTGTGTAGCCTTGGGAAAGTTACCTTATCTTCTCACACATCTAGACCCAATTATATCATGAGACTTAACTGTTTTTAAACTTGTTTTGGACATCTGGACGGGGGCTAAATTAATACTGCACTCAATCTATCAAGGGCAGTTTCCCAGATCTGTGCTGCTTGCCATTGTGTGAAATAATTTTATGTTTCCAGGCACTGGGAATGCTCTGCTACTCGGGCATCACCAGCTGTTGGTCGCCTGGTCAGAAGTTAGGCAGACGGTGGAGAGGCGGCAGGGGGCTTGAAGCCTCACCCACCCCTCACATCCACCACTATTGATCTTCCCTAGAAGGTGAACTTCAGCAGAAGTTCCCTTGCATTTAACTAAATAAAATGCACTTGTGATAAGTTCTGAAAACGGATGGCAATTCATGACATTATATTGGAAACTATGAAATGGCTTAATGATTACAGCATAAAGCAAAGTGTTATGTTAGTTAGAATCCTAACACTGATAAAATTTATCCTTTTTTACCATGAGCTTACAGCACAGCTTTGTAACTGAGTCAGTGAATCACCACTGCCAAAGTGGAGGTGGTGTCTCTCCACCTGGAGAGGGGAGGAGGGTGGGACAAGCTGTTGATTCAGCTGAAGCCTTTACCATGAAACCATACGTTCCATGTGGCACCAAATACACGGCTCCAGGCCGTGTTATTAGGTGTTCAGCCACATCTTCCGTCTCATATGCAGCAAGTGATGCTGGACCACGAAGTTATTCATTTTACTCTGCACTTCCTTGCAGTGAAGAGGTAAATATATAATTAATATCAAGGGGGAACACTTAGCTCCCCAAATTGCAGGAACCAGGCCCTTCAAATCACCTCTCCGTTTCCAGTGAAGCCAACCCTGAAGCGCTGGTTACTTCCCAGCACGCTCACTGGTGTGCCCACTGCTTTGCAGGCACTTGCAGGGGGTTATTCTGCGACTGGAGACATCAGACAATAAGCAAATAAAAACCAAAGAACCTGTTCAGAGCTTTAGGGTCCCCATCTGTCCAGCTAACACTTGGCTCTTGCACCAAAGAAACATGAGCCGAGGAACAGGTTTACAGAAAGTTTATGAACTCTGGTTAATAATGAAACTATTATTATGATAACTGGCTGCACTACAGAATGCTTCAAAGTATATTCCTGCCTGCCAAAGGGGCCTCCAGACCACGTCCCACAGATGGGGGATCTAAGGTCTTCCTCATTTTAGTGACTCTCCCATTGCCCACGTACGTGGTAAGGGAAGGAAGCTGGCTCATGCCTGAGACTGGGTGTTGTTGGTCCATCTAGCTCTGCCAGGGCACCAGAATTTGGAGCAAATATAAATTTCAGATATAAAAAATCAGATATTGAAAGGGAAGCACACACAAAAAAAGACAAAACTCAGAAGAAACATGCAAAAGTCTGAGCAGAAAGGGGGGAAAAGAAAAGGGAGCATTTTGCAGCCGGGGGGAGTGCTTTGACTGGGGGACCAACCATGGCTAGAAAAGGAGACTTGAGCTGAAGGAAACCTCACTTATGCTGAGGACAAGCCATGGGTTGCAGCACGACCTGACCAACCCACAGAGCAGGACAGCAACCCTGAGGATGCATCAAAATAACCAGAAAACAAAGGTAAATAGTTTTTTTACCTGGTGTTTCTTATATTATTGAGTAAATAGTAGCGGTGTTCCAGGGTTCTAGTAAAGCTTGTGTTATGGACTGGGCTGTCGTGTCAGCTTGTGAAGTAAAGTATAAAACTCTGGAATGAGAATCCAGGCCGTATGAAATGAAAGACGTGTACTTACACTACTTGCATGTATGGAGAGCAGCAAAAAATGCACAGACTATTACTTTGTTTGAAAAAATAGCACCATAAGCTGAAGCCCAGTGCTCTTAAGCTTCAGTAAAGCCTTGATACCAAAAGGGGTCTAAAGGGCACCTTCCCAGAAAAGTAAGTGGTAGTGATCTCCAACTTTGGAGCAGGAGTTAAAAGTTGACAATAGTGTTTGTTGCCATACCTGTGTATGTAACATCGTCAAGAATTGTGTGGTTGTGAAGAGCATGGTCTTCCTAAGGAAAGCTTTTGTTAGTCACCAGAGTGCACCTGGAGGCACCGTTGCCACTAAGCATGCAAGGAAGGGGCTGTGTTTGCCACTGGTGCAATTATATTGAAAGGCTGCTCTTGTTGTCTGGTTGGTTGTGCCATTGAGTACCTAGACAGCCACAGTTAATTAAAAAAATTTCAATTTACTATACTGTCCACCTTAAGGATAATAAATTTATCACTCCTGATATAGTTAATCCTTTCTGCTCTGCACACAAATAATACTTCAAAAACTTCACCTTGAAATCTGGTCAGAGATCGTATTGTCCTTGCTGATAGAGACCTATACAATGCCAGAGGAAGCCAGAAGGTCTAGCAGTGGAAATCCATCTCTTAATATGTCAATGTTATAATTGGTAGTTACGAGAAGGGGTGGGGTGAAACACAATATGCGTTCCTAAAGAAGAGATGCCAAAGCCAGTCATGTCTTAGGCTGACATACTACACGCAAGCAAAAGACAAAAGCTACTTCTCGTGGCTGCAAGTAAGAATTTAATTTCCAATGTTCAGTGATGTAGAAATAATACCTTTAATTAAAGCTTCTGTAGCATGTCCTCAAAATCTGTAATTGCCTCTCTGTATTCAGGCAACAGGGCCACTTTGATTGCTTTGGGGTAATTCTTTGGCCAATAATCCAATAGAGCATGTAGTCTTTAGCACGTTTTCTGGCTAATTGACCCTCAAAGAGCTCAGAGTTCCCTGCACTCTTTGTTGTCAAACACCTTGCACAGTTTCTTTTCTCTGCCTTACTCACCCTCCTTTTCAAAAAGAAATAGATTAAAGTAGTATTACAGGCCTACAGTTGCACTAAGCCTTCAAACCCACTCGTTTGTTCCTATAATTTGAAGGAACATCGGAAGCTGGAGTTTAAGAAGGTAACAGAGCAGAGCTCATCTGGCCCCCAAAAGTCTTTCATCTTAACTCTCCAGCCCCTGAGTCATTCCAGCTGCCCTTTCACTACCTCATCCTGACTCACCTGTGCTACACTGGATGGAATTCAGCTCCGTGAGGCTAGTGGTTGTTTTTCTCTTTAGGATCAGGTTCTTCACATTTTTGACTACTCCCTTCTTTTGGCAGATACACTCCAATGCAAAGTTCCAGGGCAGCATCAGACCAGTCAGTATTTTAAAAGGCAACTCCTTTTTCTTGCCCGTGTACGCAATGCAGTCAGGCTCCCAGAACCTTATGCGACGGCAACCTCACAATCCTGTCTTGTCATGAGATGATATCCCTTCAGCCAATTTTTAAAATCACAGACATCTCAAATCTTGTGTGATTTTTGGAACATACCAAGAGATAAACTGCTCTTAAGTTGCATGTTGTCAGCAGTTCTTCCCCCATATACTGTCATTTCCAGAAAAAACATGCTTTGGGATCAGCGGGATATTTATTAAGTTTCCTGATTTTTTTTTTTTTTTTTTAACTCCTGACTAAAGCTGTGTCAGAACAACCTCCACTCCCCACATCACACCTAGCTGTAATGACACGTCAGGAAATGCAAATCAGTACAATGAAATTTAAGGCAAGCGCCTCAGATTTATTCCTGCCCTCCCTCCCAATAATTAACACTTGAAAAGATAACAGAAGAAATATCTGTATGATATGAATGAGTATGTCCTCTGTCTAAAGGACATCTTTCATTCTCATTTCTTCCTATGTTTTTTCAAAAGCCTCCATGTACCGGGCATAGCAAAAGAGGGTAAAGGGACAATCAATTAGTTACCCGGTACTCTGGATATCCAAAAATAGAACTGAATATTAGAGTCCTTGTGCAGACAATGAGGCTAGGGAATATGGAGAATTATCCACAAATTTGCAGTGGTCAGTCAATTAATCTTCTCATGTTACAGCTGAGTCAATGGCTGCATCTTTATTAACGTGTATCTCGGGAAGGATGTGA
Organism: Limosa lapponica baueri; assembly: GCA_002844005.1. Classification (NCBI taxonomy): domain Eukaryota; kingdom Metazoa; phylum Chordata; class Aves; order Charadriiformes; family Scolopacidae; genus Limosa; species Limosa lapponica. Next base: position 75,770 of record KZ506059.1, read on the forward strand.
GGAAAAACTGACTCTTCTATCTCATAAGAACCCTTATATACAACTCTCCAACTGAATATATTCTGTTCTGTATTTAAGACTATTTAGGGATCAGTGATATTGTTTTACAAATACAAACTGAAGTATACTGTAAGTAGTGTGGAAATAATCATCGTACTGCTTGGGTCCAGAGTCAACTGTCATTAGTCGTGTTAAAGAGTGTTGTGGTGATGAACTGGGGACTGGTGTAACTAGCAATCTCTTTCCTTCACTTGCCTTGAGAACAGAGACCAACACAGGCTTTTAGGCTACATCTATTTTTCATTCTTGCTGTAGAGCCCCAGGAGCTTTAACAGAGGCTGTTTGGTGTTGCTGGATGTCAGGAAGCGGTTCAAGAATGTAATAGGTTTGGAGCTCCTCTTTATTCACCTGCGTTATTCTCATGCTTAGAGCAGTGTCAGACACTTAAGATTATTTGGGTAAAATCACTGTGTTCCTGCCTTTCCTAAAGGAAGGTAATATTTGGGTGGATGCTGAGGCTAAGGAAGGCGGATGTTTTTGGGTCACTGATCCAGGTCATACTCAGTCCTGGAGTACCAGGGTGATGGTCAAATAATGTGTACAGAAAAACTTTTATGTAGGAAACCTAGAAAGAGATCTATCAAATTCCGTGTATTTTTCTAAAAATCAGTATTTGTGCATAAAGCTCAATAAATTTGTATACGTGTGGCAGTTGTGAGAAACAGCAATTCTACACTGGAGTTTAGCTGCACTGTAGAGTTACCATTACACAGCTAATCTTTGCTTTTAGGCCAGTTTTATCTGATTTATCTGAAATACTATACTTCATCCTGTCTAAAAATCCCAAACCTAAGCTGATACTGTGTCACAGCTATTTATAAAACTAGAGAATTCCTAATACCAAATAAAGCTCTTTTATTTTTTTTTATTTCTTAAGATGTCTTGCTATTTCAAGTTAGAGAAAACAAAGCTTTGAATATTAAAAAACTTAAAACAGTCATGGAACAAAAAGAAATTTATACCTCTAACTATCTAAAGGAATAATTCATCCTTGCAAACATCAGAAACTAGGAAACAATAAACTATATTCTTTATGGTAGGGGGTATAACATGCTCTATGTATGCACAGTAAGGCAGCAGATTTTAGCTTTTAGGCTTCGCTTTCATACAAGCATTAGAGAATAACAAGGACCAGCACTAAGTCAGTCTGCAAGTCTACTTTAGTCTGTCATATTTAGTTTGCATGTTGTTTATTCACCTCATGTCCTAGACCAAGCCGTCCGCCCCTCCCAACGACTTGACACTACTTGCCGAGATAAATAACAGCCACCTGATGTTACGCTTCTGCAGCGACCACACGTCATGCCTTTTAGAAAATCACTTGACAAACTGGCATGGAATAATACATAATTAAATGATGAGTCTCAGCAGCCACTGGAACTGTTAATCACTTAGTTTTTAGCAACTAGGACTTCTGTTGCGAACCAGCGCCTTGTGGCTGAAGCTCGTGGCCGCACGGCCAGGGACAGGAACGCTTGAACTGCCTGAGTGGGAGCCAGCCCCGGAGCAGAAGTGGTACTGGGCCTGCAACAAATAGGGCTATTCTGGATAGCACGTTCTGCCTTCTGGACCCAAACAAGGAGGGTCTGTGCCCAGCAGGTGTTCTGGGCTGGCTCTGCACTAGCTCAGCATTTCTTTGCTATCTACTCTTTTCTAACCCAGACACCAGGAGCAAAGACAAAAGGTAAAGTCAGTTCCTCCACCCTGGGCAACTAATAATACTAATCTTAGGATCCTGCGTTCAGGTTGATCCAAAAGTTTGAGCTGAAATCTTGCCAGTTCCTCTTTAAAATTTTATTTAAAATTTTATTGCCTAGATAAATGTTAGAAAATATATGTAAGATTAAATTTGAAGTACTGCCCCTCTGCCTCCATATCACAGTTCAAAAATCAAACCGGATCAGAGAACTGCTTAACTATGAGCTATAAATTCAACATGATCACAATTGCTAGCATTAATATTAATACCGTAGTGGAAATAAAAGCATACGGACACTTAGTTGGCCTCCGGCCACAGCAAGCTGTGCAGGAGGTGAAAACAGAACGCAAGGATGGAGCTGTGGCACCAGCCCAGTGTAGCCCTTCCCCAGAGAACCAGACCTGCTCCCTGACCCCCACCGCTTAGACCACTGCCCCCTTCACCGAGGTGTGCTGCTATTTCTGCTGCTGGCTTGGATGAATCATCTCTGTTCTAGAAAAGACTTTGCAACATCGGAAACATAGCTTATGATCAAGAAATAATTTTTGTCTCCTTACATTTTGAAACAGAAAAAAATAATTGAAATGACCTAATTCTCTATTATATAATGAAAGCTGTGCCAGGCCTTTAAAACTCTTGACGAGAGGAAGATTTTTATGTTAGACTTGTTACGATGTATGATTAAAATCAAAGATGGTTGCCTTTGGAGGGAGGGGACACAAAAAGAATTAAACTCTGAAGAGGCCTTCTCAGTAAAGGAACTTAATGTCAGGGAGAAGAAATTAACATAGTTAGTACTTGCAAAAAAAGGGAGATAAGAGCAGATAGATTGTGTCTCTTCACAAGCTGACTTGACGCCCCTCCCCAGAATATTTGTGCAGTTATGATTTTTTTCCTCCCACTATTATACTCTAGGAAACATACTTCTAAATGAGACAATTCAAAGGAGTTTCTCTTCTGAAATAATATTCTAAATTTGAGAAACAAATATTTTCTTTGTTCTCTTCTTGAAATTTTTGATTTCTTATGTAGGGGGAAAAAAGCGTGTCAAACATAATTTGGTAATGAAAGTTTAACAGACAGAAGTCTAAGCCTGTCAAACCTCTCATTATCCTGTGCAGTGCTAAAATAATGTACTCTTCCTCCACCAGATACATCTTTTTTTTTTTTGGGGGGGGGGTTAAGGTTTGTGCAAACAGATTATATTTGAAAGATATTGGGAAGGAACATTCAAGAACTTCCAGATGAGGAACTGAAATGACCATAGGAATGGAAAAAGCCTTCCTCAAACTCACTTCTGATAGCCTCTTGTTTTCATAATAAAGATCAATTGTATAACACAGAGCTAATGAAATGAGACTTACTTCCAGAAACAAACTATGGGGTTTGCAACAAACTGTTTCAGTGGTGCCATAACTGCATCACTTGCAACCTCTGAGGTGTCCCATGGTAGAGTGAGCTGTCAAATTTTGATAAATCAGGTTTATCTGGAGAAACTCCAGACACTGTAGACACCCACTTTGGCTAATTAAATAATAGAAGCAGCTTGTCTGGTTCATATCTTTGCCAGGTGTTCCTTGGGTGTTAAAATGGTTACAACCAAATTTGAGGCATCAACACTGGTGTGGGAAGATACTTGGTAAGACAGAAATAAACGTGGCCTAAATTTGTAGGGATTTAGTTCCTATAAATCCGAAGTCCTGTATTTACAGGAAGGAAATAAAAACCGGAGATAAAAAACTATAAAAGGGATGTTAAGTGAGCAGCCACACCCATTTTATTAGATCATTTAATTTAATTTTGAGTTGTTAGTTATGTGAAGAACTACAGTTCTAAGCTCCCTTGATGCTGGAGGGAAAACTGCTCAAGAGAAAAGGATGAGAAATTAATTAGAAATTAATTAGATCTCAAAGTAGTGGCCAATACTGGGAAAGCCACAAGAACTAGTGACAAACATGCAATTTTGCAAAATGACTTAATTAAGGCATTGCAACGATCAGTGCCGGAACTCTTGAAACCACCTGAGAATTAGGGTAATACATTTAAGAGTACTAAAATCAGATTTAAAAAAAAAAACAACCCTGTCCTTGCCTCTTAGTGTTGTTAATTCATGAAGCTGACTATGGTGGGGGTGGGCGGAACTAAAGAGAAAAATAGGAGTGGAGTATCTTCAAGCACAACTTATTTGATAAATGAGTAGTACTAGTTTCACAGCAACAACTGTGAAGGCTTTTGGCTAAACCCTATCCATATTTAAGTGCTGAAGTGAAAGTTCCCAAAAATCAGAAAAGCCACTTGCAGACAAAAACGAGAGAAATAAATTGCACTTCATAAAATGTGATTAGTAACAGTGGCTGAAAATTCATCAAGGAAACGGAATAAACTATGAAAGATTAATGTCTGGCAGCAATAAAGACAGCATTAGGAAAATGTTCAAGAACAGTGGAAACAAATTGTAGGTACAGATGCTTTCATCTGCTAAAGAGACTGATTGAACTCCTTATGTGAGACAGCAATGTGTAAGTTTTTAATAAATGCTTATTGTCATCTGGGGAAAAAAAAGAGTATTCTTGAATATAATAAGGTGTTTTTCAGTCCACTGAAAAAATGAAGGATATGTTTGGTTACATACACTAGGACTAGGATGTTTCTGAGATGTTAGGAGTCTTAGGCACCAGAGCTGTGGTGCAATTCTCAAAGAAAATATCCTGCCTGCTGGTGTTAACCTATAGTAAGAATACTGGAAATTCTGTAGTACTAGAAAAATGTTAATGTGGTGTCAGTGGATGATCTAGATTGATCCTGGGTGAGAAAAAAACCTATCTGTGAATTGGCAAATGTGAAGTTCAGAGGACTAGAATGCAGTCAATTACCAGCTGATATGTTTTTATTGAAAAGGGATGTTGTCAAATGTGATTACAGTCTTTCAAATTACAAGTCTGGTAGATAAATAAAATTACAAGGATGCAATAACACCTATAAAGTATCTTTTTTTGCCAATTAAAGGGATTAAGAATTGACCGATATCTTCTAGTACGTCACAAATGATATTTGGAGGCTTCACAGTAAAATTGGCACACTTCCTCTAGTTATCTGTGAGTAAATACACAATTATTGACATTCATGAACAATGCAATGGCTGCCAAGACAGGCAACTGAAATAACAGGTATTATAATGCCAAATTCAACATGGGTACTAAATATCTGTGTATATTACAGTCTCTCCACCTAAAATGACCACCAGAGATAGGTTCTGGGGTTCAGTTCTATACATGCAACTCAGAATAGTCCCAGACTCCTCTTGTCATGAGAATTGAGGTTAACTTTAAAAGAAGATTTAGACTGTGGTTTGTTGTATAATTATTATTATAAAAGCAAATGTTTATTGATGTTCTTAGTTATGGAGATAACTATTACACCTCTAATTTCACAGCTAAACCTTACTAAATGAGAAGCTATTACTATGATTTACTGTGGAATTAAAATTTTCTACACTTTACCACACCCTTCATTTAATTAAATAAGGGCAGTAAAAAGAAGAGAGTGCAATTTCTCCTTTTTTTTTTCCTCTCTTGAAAGACAACTGTCAATTACTGAAGGAAGCAAGACTTAGTATGCATCTACTAAGTACATGTTTATATTGAACACAAAAGGGATGACTTCCCAGCTTTAATAAGCTGTTGATTACCTTACAAGAATGAATGGCACTAACATTTACTTTAAAAAAATAAATAAATCCAAGAGTTAGCTGAAATTCACAAGAATCAACAATGTACAAAAAAGTATCTCCTGTCACAAGCTCATGCTATTCTGGGATTGTTTGTTTTCATGTGAATGAATGCTATTTCATCAAGTGTCACTTTTGCCACGGAAGGCAGTGGGGCAGACAGTGAAGCAGTATCAGTGCACAGATTTACCATTAACACTTTCTATGAACCTGTCAAATTGCTTCATTTTCATAAAATATGACTATTATTTTCCCTTTTCAAACAGTTGGTGCCCAATTAACTTCCATTTGCAAAGTAGAGACTCGCAGAAGGTGCCCCAAAACTAGGGATTCTTTCCTTAAACAAGGGACAGTCATTCCAAGAGCTATAATGTGAGCGAGGATAATTATACCTTACATTTCACACCACTCCTTAGTACATTCTATATCATAGTCTTCAGCCAGTATTTACCAAGCTGATTTTATTCTTTTTAGCCTAAGTAAGACTTTACTATGGACCCAGATCCCATAATTAACATCACCTCCTGTGACCATGGTCCTGAGTTCTGGAAGAAAATAGTCATCTCAGTCATCTAGAAGGACAAGATGACTGAAGTGTTGCAGAAGACATAGCCGTTCCTGCAGAGATTAAAACTTGAAATTAAGAATACCTTCCAATATAATTTTCAGAACACCTCTAGTTTTCAATTCAAGGGAACTGAAACCAATGGAAGTGAACTAAAAATAAATAATTTTACTAAATTAACTGACAATATATGACCAAACTTGTGGGGTCTTTCTACCCATATTTTTATTCTTTAAAAGTCTGATTTCTATCTTGTTTACCTCTTAATCATAGATATTCATACTGATTTTTATATTTTATTAATGCTATGGAACGGGCTAAAACTTCAAGAGTTTTATGCAAAATTTTTTATTACGGAACACAAAAATTTGAGGATCGATGCAATAATTGTACTCTTTTCAATCTGTTTGATTAAAGATGCCTATGCTATAACACAAAGGGAAAAAAACAGAACACTTTTCTAGGCCAGTAATTGTAGGATTCACTAACATATCAAAAAGTCCATTCTGTGTATTTTAAAACAATGGGTAGCATTTCAGAGTTCTATCTTTAAAACTTTGTAATTTTGTATATTTAGTGGTAAGAAGAAAAATATGGTTCCATTAGTAACTTTAAGAAACTGAAAAGCATTGAGTGCCAAATGTATGTTCAGTCACTCACACCCCTCTCTTCCTTAAGGCTGCTCTGAGCAGCTCTTCTCCATTTATTGCCTAGCTCAGATTACACCAAAGCGTAGTGCAAAGGCCAGGGGAACATCACGATTTCACCCGTATTTTCTAGCATCTGTACTTTTGTCACAGGTGTTGCTATAAAGGCAAAAAGGCTCTGACCTTAAGGTCAAATCACAGGGCACTTAGGTGTTGGTAGAACAGAAGGAGCTTAAATAACCATGATTTGCACATATGGACCAAACAGGACTATAGTACAGGCATTTCATTTTTCAAAGTGAATTTGGGAAAGAGACAAATATGTGCCCGATACATCTCTATCTATTCTTTGTTGCTCATTTAAAACAACATTTTTTTCCCCTGTATTGTTTTTCAATAATCACTGGAACTATTTTAATCAGTTATACAAGGAATAAAAAAAAACCTCACAAAACTGGACTAAACCCTTTTACACTGTGTTGCTTACTAGTCTGAAGTTTTGCTTAAGATCATATACAGAAAAAGTACCTAGGACCTTTCTAAATCGGAGTCATAGGATAAACCCATTTCTCACTGTATAAATTTTAATTTCACACAGGCAACAAAAAAAAAAAGTGCTCTGTAAAGATGCACCTAAAAGTCCATGCTGTGTGTAGTGTCCTGATTCAAAACTTCTGAAGTAATTTGCACTGTTCTGAATTATTTCAGCGTGCTGCAGTCTCTTAAGATGTTACAGGATATCTTTTCTTGTTTTGTTCCACTCAGCAATTGACCTGACTCCATCGTCTGCTGACACTTTCACACATGATTAATTGACAGATTGTGAAGCAAGTTTAAAAAACGAAAACAACCGAAAACAACAAAAAACCAATCAAAATACCCCTAACTAATTTGACTTCCAACCATCTCTGCAGTCAAGGTCTTTTAAGTAAGTTGGTGCAGTGACACTGCATTTGCAGTGGCACTAGAGTATCTACCATCTGCATTGTTACCAAGGTTAAATTCCAATGTCAGGAGAACTGCAAAGAATCCACATGCCATCCCAGGAGAGCTGCTGAATTGCTGGTGAAACAGATAGTAGTAGGCACTAATTTTTTATTTTATTTTATTTTTTTTGCCTGTAGCCAAAAGCCACAAACTGCTCGTAATATATTGCATATGACAAGGCATAATCCATCCTTTACACTAAATGCGTTGTGGAGTAATGTCATGGGAATGCAGGGATTTTGAATGGGCGTTACAAATCCCTCAGCATCGGGAATACTAAGCAGCAGTAGTATCTAGAAATAACTTCTTCACTGCGTTAGGATTATTTTTTGAGATCTCTTTTTTCCAGTTTCTCGGAGCCAGCCATATATCATTGAAATGCTACAGTACAGAATATAAAACACTTGCAAATATTTCCAGTACTAAAGCAAACCCTTGATATGTCTGTTCAAAAACAAGGGAAAGGGATCTAACAGTTCGGTTTGACTTCAATGACAGCTGAGTACCTAGCTCCTACAGGCTCTTCTAACCTCCCCCTTCCAAACAAAAAGCTTTGCTATTACCTGCTCTGTGCTTGGCAGAATTAGAACAAGAAGTACAATTGTTTAAACGTTCCTCTGGTCAAGCTGGGGATCCTATTAACAATATTCTAATAAACCTTTTGAAAGTCTGCCTAAATAATACTGAGCAAAATACTGCTTTGTCAAAAAACAGGAGGGGGAAAAAAGCATCAATATGACACAAATGTGCATTAAAGTGCTAGGAGACCTCTTAGTTGAAGTGTTATGTTTGGCATCTTGGCAGCACACTGCAAAACAGGGAGACATCTAACAATTTTTCATTAAAGTTCTATGAATAGGCAAGCTCGGTCAGGCTGTCAGGGACTCTCTGTCGGTGCCGCTTGTTCTGGTACGTGCAGAACAGAGGCACTTCTTCAAGCTGAGTCAGTTTGAGTCGGTGTCTCCTATCTCTGAGCACCAACACATGACGTATAAGTAGAATCATAGCTACTATCCCTGCAGTCTTGCTTTCTATACTGTATTTACTACGCTGTTATTTTAGGTAGCGGAATAGATTAGTTGCTGATGCTTGCTCCCTTGCATCAACCCACGCTCTCTCAATGAAGTAATGGGGTCAGCCTGGCTGCTTTCTCTCTTACAGGCACAGGCATATACACAGAGGAGGCTTGCACTTAAGGATGTTATTTTTAATTCATGTGCAGCTCACCCTGTACGGAGAAGGAAGAGGGCTGTTATACAACTACTTGTCGAAGCAGCAGGTTCAGTCTCAAAGACAGCAGGTCTTTGAGTAAGAGATATATAAGGCATATATCTTCATATGAATATATAAATAAAAGGTACATATGAATAAAAGCTATAGATAAAGCTATAAACTAAAAGATAGGTGTAAGGAGTTGTCTTTTCCAGGCACTGTTAGTCAAAGAGAATACAGTAGGTATCTGGCATATTCATCAATTCAGTGAATTGCTACCTACCCTTGCAATCAGCGGATTAATTAATTATAAACAATCCATAAAGCTCATGGCATACGCTTTACTATAAGTCTCCTAAAAAGGCTGTCAACTTGCAATTTATAAAAAACTACTCAGAATAGCTCACAGAAAGACAGCAATCCCATCTTACCATCACTAAATGTCTTTTCACTTATACCGCAGTATGATAGCATATATAAAATAATAGTAATTCTTAGTGCCTACTGCTGAGAACAACCAAAAATTTACCTCAGATTGTAGGGGAGCATTTAAGCTCCAGAACAACCTCTGCTGTACGCTGCAATCCTGCCTTCCTTACCTTCAGTTGCCTTGATTGTGTAGCCATTCTTTTCATTTGGTGGTACTTCAAGAAGCTGCATGACCCTGTCCAGCAAACCATGGATAATCTCAAACCCAGGGCTCTTGTTGTAATAAACGGCACAGAGATGCCTGTAGTTTCTTGCACCTACATCTGAAGAAGAAGGAAAGAATTGTTATTTAGGAATCTTTATCACACTTTCATCCTTGTCTTTTGCATGAGTTTTCTTCTGCTGGACTGTGAAGCACTTGTGGCTGAGAGAAGAAATGAGTATGTAAAATGGCTTCTCTGACACACCTGTCACATAATCTGAGGAAATAACGGGCTTTCTTTAACCCACTGGACTCTCGCAGTCAAAATTGTAAAGAAAGATTTAAAATATCCTGTGCCTTGGGCAGAAACCAGGATTGTTAAATACAAGTGTCTTCTACACAGTGCCAGGCACCCAGCCTATAGTTAAGTGTTAAAGAATTTAAAAACAGAATAACCAAAATGGAAATACTCAGTAAGCATCAGGAAACGTGATGCTGGTGGAAAAACTGAATATTTGTAGAACTCAGCTGCAGAAAAACTACCAGTACATTAACAACTTGAA
>KZ506059.1:92445-104288 GCA_002844005.1 Limosa lapponica baueri
AAAAGATAAATACTAAGTGTTCTTTAGGAAATAGTAAATGCTGTCTGAATATTTTCTTGATACCTCCTGATACCAATCAATGATATAGGCAGAATGTAAGTAACAGAAATGGATATATTCAGATTGCAGTTATGGACCTAGAAATTGATATTAAAATACTTGAAGAGCAGTCAGAATTAAAAAGAAAAAGAATTTGTTTAAAAAGGGTAATAATGGTTAGTAATTTTTAAAAAACGATTTCCTATCTAGAGCTCAGGACATCTTGAGATTGCCAGGTCTAGTAGTTCCATTTATATTGAATTACTTTTCTAAATACGGGAGTTGATCAATCATCTGGGATTTTTCTGTAATGAGACAGCTCAATTTTGCCACATGCTGTCACACAGAGCGTGATATTTTACTTTACTGAAAAGCTAATAGTATTTCACACCGAATAAGGTATTTCTCAGTGAAGGAGTAACAGAAAATGACTGCTAGCAAGTTTAGCCCATAAAGAGGCACACCCTCTTTTATGTAGGAAAAATAGCTCTACAGTTTATAGATTTTACTTCCTGTTGGTTCCTTTCTTTCCTCTTTAAACATAGAACCTGTGTTTGATCTGAATTCTCTCACCTGAAATTCTGCAGTTTTGGGGTTTGCTATGCGCACTGCTTTTGTTGCAGAGATATCCATGCCGAGTTTATCTGCAATGTCTTCTTGAGAACACTGAGAGGAAGAGACAAAACCCACCAAGGTCAAGTAGTCAGAACAGACAGTAAGTCAATGAAATTTGATATCAAGAATGAACAATGCAATTGTAGCACTTGTTCTGAGGCCCCGTAATATATGCTGTCGTGTGCAACACCCACTCACAATAAAAATTAAGCCTCAGTCTTAAAACTAAGTAGGCAAACTGGTTTACCTACCAATGTTAATTACTAATCAAAATAAAGCTAGTTTAAAAAAAAAAAAAAGAGGCAAGTGTTTATTTAGGCTTCTGGCATGGATTGCTGTCATCTGTTTTAAAAACAAGAGGCTCAGATTCTGCCCCCTGACTTGCAGTGGGCAAAGTATTTTATTCTGAAAGTAGCACTTGTAAGGGGAACGGTACCTGGGCTTCTCGGGTCGTATGGCCAAGCCTTCAATTTTCATAGCTGCACAGGATTCTCATAGTTCTTATTGTTGTTCTCATTATTTTTGAGTTGGAGCATTTTGAAAGCCCTTATTCTCAAGCTGTATTTTTAAGCTAGTCAGTAAAGCAATACACTTGCACTTTATCAGGCTCAGACGGTATCTGGGCACATGCAGCAACAGATGCTACTGATAAGATCCACACTACAGATTTCCAGAATTTATAGCTTTATTAATGTATTAAAGAAACCAATAGCAGACTAGGCATGTAATTGAGGATTTGCTGGTATACTGCAGTCTCCCAGAAGTGTTCCCTTTATACTGGCAGCACTCCGAAAAGCAGATAGACCAAATGTGAGGAAAATGAGCAGATGATACCATCTGAAAAAGTAGATTCTTGAATAAAAAAAAAATAAAATCTTAAATGAATGCTGACCTTAGGAGGAGAAAACTGTGTTAAACAGTTTTCAGAGTGTATCTAAACTACAGTATGTTACTGTGATTTAACTAAATGCATTTTGGCTAAATTGGAGCTCCCCCCAGAAAGTGATGTTATTGTGTACAAGCATAATTTGGGGCTCAAACCAAAAAACAGATTATACGCACAAATACATAAGCAGTGTTTGTCATATAACACTGGACTACAGAATGCTGTAGCATAAACGGTATTTGTCATAGTCATAGGCCTCACACTGACATTTTAATAAAGTGCTGGTGACACAGCAGACTGTGGGTTTCATCATGCCACAGCAGAAATACAAATATGTATTATGATAACATGATATAGTGCGTGATCTTACAAAATTCTGCTCTCGCAGTTCATAAAGGTCCTCAGTAGTAATGATGTAATATATTCAAAGTTTTTAAGCATGTTACCTATTCAGTGCTGAAAAAATTGAATTGTATTTATTAACGAATAAGGAAAATCTACAAAAGCTTGACCACGTTATACATGTTATTTCCCCAACATGGTACTACCACAGGTCATCTGAATATCTTTGTCAAATACTAGCACTGCAGGAAGTAATACTAGTTATTGTCCTGCTTACTTAAATGAGTTAATAACAAAATATGAAAACTGGAATATATTTTCCAGACTTCAGAATTAGTCCAAATTTTGCTTTTGAAGCTCAATGAAATCCGAAGGTGTTAAAATTTTATTCAGTCCATTTGGATTACCAACTTTGGTTGCAATACCTGAACTTTTCAAATGCATGGAAGTTTTTTAGGAGCCTGCATGACTGGATCTTAAAATCTTTGAGTAAGTTATCAAAAAATAATCTGTGATCAGATAACTGTCTCTTAAAAGGTTGTGTACTTCCAGGGATGTTTAGTTCTGGCCATCTAGTAAGTTTTAAATTCAGGAAAAGGCTTAGAAATTTCCTAGAGGTTTTAACAGAATATATGATGGTAGCTCCCCATATGCTAAAATGTCCACAAATTGCACTTTATGGCAAAGGCTTTGAGCAGATCTTGAAACAGAACGGCTTTTCTAAAATGTATAGTGTATTTTCAATAGCTGACTATGCCAATCACCACATATGGAGAGTTACCATATACGTTTGGAGGGCATGGGGGTGTCCTTAACTTTTTAAAAATTTTTTTTTAACAATAGTAGATCAGGTTCTCTGATCCAGTTCACAGCTATGGCAAAGGGGTATGAACAAGTGGGCACAACAAAGATGATGTTTCCTACTGAACATTTTAATTCAATAAAACAATGCTGCTGCAAAATTTCAGTATTAGAAATGATGCCAGCTGTTAGTACTGGAGCGGCACGTGCTGTTGCAGAGTCCTGGTTCTTGGTAAAAGACTACTGGCGTGGCTTTAACAAATAATATGAATAATATGTGCAACCAGTGCTAACAACAATTACTATATTTTTATTTGTTCTTCCACGAAAAAAACCCACACCTGTGGTAAAATTTACAGAGGAATTTGTGTCCCTTTAGTGTGCATTATAACTTTTTTACAGGTATTCCTAAAATAACCTCTTTGCTGACTGAATAACTACGTATCAGCTTGGTATCTAATGCAAGGAATCATGGGCAAGTGACAGTACTGAAAAAAAAAAAATAGAAACAGGGTAATCTCTAAACTGAAGTAATATCCACCAGAAAGTACTAAATTCTTATGTTTCTTTTCCAGATTATCAAACTATGATGAATTTCACATCTGGTGATCAAAGTCTCAAAAGAGACTTGCTGTCTTACAATTTCATCCTATGAAGTTAAACTAAAACCAGTACTTCAGCAGCTATTTTTGCCTCTATACTTAGAACTATGTGCCACATTAACAGTGACTCATTCAATTTCTCTGTCCTACAAACTCACAAAATATTATACTATAATTCCAAACCTCTACCAAACAATCACCTGCCAAAACAGTAATGGTTAATACTAGTATATTTATACAACATATCCTCAGACCATCCTCTGCAGTTTTGGCTGCATCGCTGTTTCAACACACAACTAAGAAAAATAGGAAATCAATATAATATACCAGGGCAAAAGTGAGTGCTTCGGTGAATCCAGCAGCTGCCAAGTCCAGTCTCAGAAGTTCTGTGAGTTTATTGATGGGGAGCTAAAATGAAACAAAAAAATAGTTTTCAACTTCCATCTAAAAACATTTTTTCTATTCTTTCCCGAGGTGATTCTGTCTGTTATGTTACGGTGAATTCACTAGGGAGGTACTAGGCTTGTGTGCTTAAAATTTTTGAAAGCATGAGCCAGCTGCCTTTAGGTTTGCCTGTGGAAATGAATCTCCCAATTAGAGATTTAATATGGGCTTCCTACTTAAACCCTGTCTTTTTTCAAGTACTAGCAACCACTGGTCTTGGACTTATTCAAATCAGTGGGGCATCTGTTTTGTATCCTATCCATGGTAAATACTTCTCAAGGCAAAGCATGTCAAAATATTTAATTCCTAGGTTCTGTTTTCCCCAAAGCCCTTCTGGCATGCACTAGTCATTTACTGACAACAGAGCGTTTATTTGAAGGGGCAATCTTACTTGATTAGCTATGGTGTACGTTTTCGGAATAGTCATCTGAATGTTGTTATAACCATAAGCTATTGCTGCATCTTCTATGATATCACATGCATGGATAATGTCCGCTCTGGTGGGAGGGATTTCAACCTCTATATTGTTCCCATTCCCTATGACGTGCGACTTCAAACACATCCTAGTCAGCAGCTTTGCAAGGCTTGATGGAGTTTCGCTGAAACAAAACAAGAGAGTAGTAATTTACAGATCTTGTACTATATCGACTGGCTTTTAAAAGTAATCAATGTTTCTGCTGCATAGCCTTCTACCCTGAAGAATCTCCAAGTGCTTTATGGACTGTACATAGACCTAGCATTCCATCAGAAACAGCACAGATTCTGACTCTTGAGATGGTCATTTTTCTTTACTTCATAACAGCTGCGTGAGGCCATAAAGAATCATTCACTTTCCTTTAAAGCAGGGGAAGAAGTTCTATAGCGTTGATCTAATTACCCAAGATAACCCCTGAATTTTTGCTAAATTAACAAAATAAAATCGCATAGTGTAAACGTTTTTAAAACAATGCAATAATCAATGTTTTCTAGCATCTTTTTTATGATTAATTTTCATTTGCAGTAACAGACCTGATTCCTACTTTCTTGTTAATAAGTTCAGGTTTCACCTTCTCTTTTCGGTAAGCCAGTTCCTAAAAAGAAAGACAAAGCTTTTCAGCATACACAATGCCTGCCATTACTACCTAAAAGGATTCAATTTTGACATCTTGGTAATCTACCTGCTTCTAATTATGATATTAAAATGACATCGACAGAAGACAAGTGTGGAATATTAGGCTATACTTAATATTTTAAGGTAACAGGATTCTTGAAAACATATTATAGTACATGATGCAAAAGTTGTTCTTGGTTAAGCTAAAAGGTTGAATGCAGCATGAAATCCCTGTTATTGAAACTTCTGATAATTTCTGATATATGCAAGTAACGGAGTTGCTGAAAGTTTCTAGTCACCAGTTCATCCTAAGTCAAAGCCCTAAAGCAGTGAATGGTCACGCGTGAGTTCTCATGGTCTAGTACAGATCAAATGACTTTTAGGAGGAAAAGGAAAGAAAACTTTCTATTTCTGTATTGGTACAGAAATATCTACCGGTATATTACTTCGAAAGTTTGCAACGTGTTTAAGAAAGTTACTTTGTATGTATTTACTTAGGTGTTTCTAACCTTCATCTTAAACTTTGGGGATTTTTTTCTCTATTTTATCTAGGGAAGACACTTTGGTTACTGCAGAGATTTCTGTTTTGTTGGGTATCTCTTCAGGATTCTAGGTCTTTCCTCTGTTGATTAAAGCTGATATTCCTAAAAGAAACAGCTAAAATACCACTAGAAAAACTCTCAGTAAAAATAAGTTTCTTTCCCTCTAAACAGTTTGTACTTGCTTGATACATCTGATTCTATGAACTCAACCAGATCTGTTTGTCTTCAGTTACTTTCAGGAAACAGAAGGAATGGCTTTCTTTATACTTATTAAGAGAACAAAAAAGTAAGAGTACATTACTGCAGAGAGGTCTGCCTGGGACTCTGGACGCAGGCAAACCTGCACTTGAAGTCAACATCCTGCCTTATAGACCTTTATACAGTTGAAATCTATGAAGTGAAAGGCTGAAAAACCCAGTGTTACAAGGTTATTTTAACTGAAGGGCATTACAGCTTCCAGATCTGATAAGTAAGTTATGCTGAGGCTGATTTCAGTTGTCCATTGGTTTAAGCCTGAAGGACCTTTTCCTGCATTCATTTTTCCTGATTTGGAACACATAGGTTTTAAAGGCTTTAGACACAGATTATGACCTTTGATTGCAATCTTTACTTGTTCCTGAAAAAGTTCGTATCACATGAACTCTAAATCATAATAGTGGTTACCACTCATAACTTTAAACCCTACCCCCCGCTTCTTTTTGGAATATCAGGCTGTCGCACCGAGACTGTATTTTCAGCCTTATCATAAATTAGTGGAGCTTCAGAATAAGTTTCCTAGATAAGGGGAAGCTAGAGCTGGAATTATTTTTCGTGGGGCTAGGGAAGGCCCTGACTCACTAATATACAGATAGTGCCAAGCTGAGCTTTTACACCAGGTCTCAGAACGATTATATACTGCCTCTGCCGAAAAAGAAGACAATGTCATGCTTACTGCACTATGCGTACATAAAAACCCTTCCCCGAGGACGCTGAGACATCATATCACTATGCTTACCGGATAGATGTGGGTCTTCCCGTTAGGATAAACGACTTCTGCTGCTTCAACGCTGAGAGAGACAAAAAAAAAAACCAGAAGTAAAAATGTTTTTAACACATGTCCCAAATGTAACGTCTCTCTGACTAGAGACTTATACTCACCTGAATGGCTTCTCGCAATATTCACTAAACATCGTGACTATAATATCAAGAACAATTTTTGCCTGCAAAATAAATATAATAATCACATTGAAATCTGTCATCTACTTGTGTTGAAGTAGACAAAATATCTTAACAAAAAGTGGGGGAAAAATCTTGTCTTACACTCTCTTCATTCTATTCTATTTAATAACTTAACCAAATCCTAGCAGTCTAGAATACTAGATTGAATTTTTAAAAAATGTTTTTCCTCTGCTGCAAAGACATTTATGCAAAAATATGAAATCTTTGGTATTCAGGGTTCTGAAGCATTTGTGTATATTTGCTAAACTCTGTTCTGAAGGTACACAGGGTCTTTATTACCAATTAGAACTGGGTCTTCCCAACCTTTAGCCCAATGAGTCACTTCACTGAAATTCAAGTGAGAATGTAGAGGCTGAAGCACTGTGCGTTGTTTAGTAATATATTATCAAATAACCTCATTTGCAATATCTTTCATTTTACAATTAATACTTTAAGACATTAGTATAACAGAACATAGTAATGAGAATCAGATCAACTTCTCAATCTACAAGGTTTGGGTTTTTTTGATGCCTCACAGTATGACTTCCTTCATGTAAATAGAACAGCTCTATCTTTATTTTTACTATCAAGGCAAGCAGTAGAAAGAAGCAGTTTTTTATTTGTTTGCTTAGAAGCCACTCCCCAATGTGCAAATTAATTTGTGTCATTAACATACTGTGTAATAGGGTACGTTAAAAGTGTTTTTGCTCTTGAGCGTCAAGATATATACTTTAGGGAAACTATCAATGAATGCACAACCTATATTCAAGAACAGGCAATTATAACTGCTAGGCTTTCATGCTTCAGCTTTTGAGTTACAGAATTTGCATATGGAAAGACTTCGATTTGACAATTATTTGCACAGCATCCCTGCTTGAAACAGATAACTAAGCAGAAAAAGTGTCGTCTTCCTTCCCTTAGCCCAAATTTTAAGCAGGAGACAAAAAGATTCTTTACGAAGAGTATTCTGGCAAAATAGGCAGTCTTAGTGAATTTTACTCTTTTTGAAACCTTTCAGATTTAGAAAAAGTGCTCAACAACTAAAAAAGCCCCTAATTTACTTAAATTATCTTCCCATACAAACCAAACAGTGTCAACATAAAGACACAATAAAAACAAAATCCAATGAAAATACAACACTGTCTACAGAGCAAGCCTAAAACTGTTAAGTCCTACAACTTATCCTGCCCTTTTGAAATGGGAGGTTGGCTCCCTGAAGTAAATGCCTGGCTACTGTGGGTCTTTGTATTGCAACCCTATCACCCAAAGGGAAAACAATAATATTACAGCATATCAAAAGCAGGAATAGTATTACAGCATATTTACCTTTGTAATATCTGTGCCCGTACATTCAATAAACACATTTCTGGTTTTTAAGCTTATTTTTGTATGATCTCCTAAAACACATGAAGATAAAAACATGTTAAGAAATGTTATTACTTTTCTTGCAATGACACTGATATTGGCTCCTTTGTCAGCTTCTGCAGCTTAAAAAGCTACTGTCTACTGCACCAACATTCACGATTCTTACCCGAATAGCAGCTCTTTTTATTTTTAAATTTACGCATCAAAAAGAGGAAAAAGGCAGACCAGACTCACTGACTGGGTTATGCTTTACATTGAAGGACAAATCTACAGGTATCTCGGTATCCAGTTGAAAAAGCAAACTAGCAGAATAGCGGCCATCTGCTGGTTGCAAAGTGGTTCTGCACCTCCAGAGCATCTCACCTCCCTTGGCTTTAGTAATGCATTTGCATCTGATGTGTGATGTGGTAAGAAAGCAGCCTCGGCCAGGAAAGAATTAAATGTTTTTTAAAAAGTGATTTAGACTGATGAATATCCATGGCTACTTCTGTGAATAACCAAGATCTCTTGATGCTGCCTGCTGACATGCTATGGGTTTGTCTACATTAGCGATTCGGGTCCTTTTAGGCATGAATTTGCTTTGTGTCTGTACTGGGAGTCATGAGGCGTGCACAGAAGCCCATCATTGATGCACTCAAAACTGTTTCTCATCTGGAAGAAGCAAAGTAGAACATATGCTTAGGGACATCACCTAAAGCGTCTCTCTTGTTAATTGGATGCAAAGTCCCCCAGTAATTGGTTGCGTACAAAAGTGGTGTTCTGTTAGTAAGCCAGAAGCAATATAGAGCACCTGTAGGGAAACCTGCCCCATACTGCCTGTTGGGTATAGAAGTGCAGCACACACCCTGAATGGATTTCCTTGCTGGGAACCCTGCAGAATGGACATACACAGTCCTGGAACTGTATGGGACCGTGCCAAATCCAACCTCTTTGTCCTTCTCGCCTTTCATTGCACCATTCACTAAAGTACACGCACCCCACCAGGGGCAAAGGGAAGCACACGCTTGGATACACGCAGGGGCTCTTGCTTCCTTTGCTTGACACTGAGCAACTCGTTTAGCTTCGGTGTTTTAGTTTCCTACCTGAGAAACTAGATCACAGCTGGACTGACAGTGAGGTGCGCTGAAGGTCTTAAGACTGAGGGATCGTATATTCCCTTCCCTTTGCTGTGCTGTGCCTCTTTGCAGGTGGAATGTATTCAGCATTTCTGGACTCACTTCAAAGCAAATACAACTTTGCACCTAAGTGCTTGTAGATAATCCAAAAAACCAATACAAATGTTTACATTTCATTATCTGTTTAAAAAGTACCTTTAACCTGGAAGCTTCTCTCAAATACTGTTCTTTAAAATAGAGACAGATATTAAATTTAGCTCTACCTTTTTAATTGATAAAATGTAAATAGTATGCAATGCTTATACATGGAACACTCCAAAGTTGGCGTGAGCCTAACAAAGAAGGATCAGAGACAGCGGTTGACACCACCTTCAATTCAGAACAGTTGTTCTTACCAGTCCCTGACACAGAGTCTGAGCTGCCTTTTACAAAGATTAGGACTAGATGTTTTAAGATCTGGATAAGGTCAATTAGGAAAATTACATCCAAAGAGATTATCACTGCAGCTTTTATTGGTCAGTGTAGGGCAAGTTACTGATTCTTGAACTAAATATATAGGTATACTGAAATATCTTTGTTAAAGGCGTCATTCTTACCATGTCATTTATTGGCTTCAGTAAACATGGTTCTTAAAAATCACCTGTAGTTTCTTCTGCATTCAGAGGAAACCCATGTTTAGAAACAATGCAAAAAAGTCTAGACCAATTTATTCTTTTTAAGCAATTAAAGTCTTCTGGAATCACTTGTGTGATAGCAAAAGGATCCACAAGACCTGGTTCACACCGCTGAGAAATACACCGGGCTTAAGACAGGTGAAAAGCTCCCTACTGTGACCACATAAAATGGAGTACAAAGCAGTTACAGTTACCAGATTACTAAATAACCTCTTACACATTTCTTTTAGCTAAATGTCTGATGAACAACGTTTATGTACGCAAACAAAATGCTTTCCTAAGAAAGCACTTTTCTTGATTCTAGAATGGTATGAGAAGCTAAATGCAGAGGTTTGCAGTGGGACTTTCACACATCTGTTTCTGTTAGACATCCTGACTCACACACAAAATAGTAGAGACAGTATAAACTAGTCATAAGTAATCTTACCATTGATGATTGGTGGCATGGACAGAACAACACCGTTGCTGTCGTAAATGACAGGATAAAGTGGCTTGTTTTCTATCAGGTGTAAATAGTGCCGAAGGTGGCTGTCAGTCTGGAGAAAGAAAGCACAACCTAAATCTCACATTAGCTCACTTGTGAACTTCCACAGTGCCACAATCCTTTGCTGAGAGATCAACAGAAATTTTCAAAGAGGGAAGGATTGGGCTTAGAGCTAGGTACTTCATTAGCAAAAGCTGTTTGCTCTAAGAAGCAGGAAAATTTTGAAAAGAGAGAACTGGATTTGCTTCAGAAGCGTTAAAAATTATTTCTTTATCTCAAAGATGCACAGGCCATGATGTCCAAACGATGCCCTTGCTCACCACAGCAGACCTTTCATTGCCAAACCCATAGGGAGACATCCTTAGTTTATAAGAACTTTCCTTAGAAGTGATAAAATTAGCACTATAATACTTTCAATTATAAATGCTTAAATTTGAATCTAAATTTACATCTGTTCCAATGACAGGTATACCCTGTAGCAAAAACATGATTTACTTTTCGTCCCTCTTATACCTCTTGTTTCTTAGCCCTCTTACTCATCTTTGGTCAGAGATCTTTGAGAATTTATTTATCTCTATGACCAGCATGTGCACTCCAGCAGGGCTGTGTATTGTAATGATGGTGATAACAGTATCATTTTCAAATGCTGACATTTAAAGTGGCCCACATAAACATCATAAAATTAGACCTGATAGAATCTTTTCCTAGCATTTACCTGGTTTCATTGGGATGCTAGGCCAAGAGCAGCGCCAGACTTGAGCCTTTTAGACAGCTACACTTGCCTAATATGTAGTCAGGTAAGTAATTCAACATCTTCCCCAAGTAAATTGGCCAAATTAAACTAACATTAAAAAATCTGATATTATTTACCCCAAGCTTTTCTCAGCTTTGTACATTATCTTACCAGCGCAGATAAATACACAACCCTTTTACAGTATTATTTAAGAGCATGATGAAAAGCAGCCTTCGTGTTGATAAATCAGAGGGTTAATATCAAACCCACTATTTTAAGAGCTTAACCACAAAACCAAAAGCTTAACCACAAAACAAAACAATGTATTTTTCATGGACAATAAAAATAGAGTATTACCATGCTTTTCTCATGAATAAGCAAAATGTGGAATGCTTAATGGCTGAAACTACAGAACACAACTGTGTTTTATGTGTAAGAACAACTCTTAATAACAAGGATATGAGAGACATTAAGCCTTGGAAATTTATCTTCCTGCATTTTGTGCAACAAGTCTGAAAAATCTCACTTACCCTATACAGATCCATCATTTGTGAAGCTGTGTACTCCTGGGATTGATTCAAGGGCTTGAATTTAATTTCAGAAGGTGGTTTAGCCGTAAAAGTAAATGGACCAGAGATGGTGTCCAAGTCATGGGTTCCTATTGCTACTAATGCTCTTCTCCTAGAAAGCAAGCAAGCAAAATAATGATTTTACTAGTAATATTTGGAGTCCTTTGAGACAGTATGTCACGACGCTCTACACTCCTATGCATTCATAGAACTTACTGAAAAAGTAGAAGGGCAATTTTGATAAGCATAGAAATTATTTTCACGAATAGCATTTTAGCAAATGTTAACGACACACCTAACGGTCAAAGGCAAATCCAATCCTTAACATACATATAAATACAATGC
>KZ506059.1:121944-158109 GCA_002844005.1 Limosa lapponica baueri
AAGAGCTAAGAGTTTTGTTGCCTCAGAGCAGCTCTAGCCAGAGCTGCTTGAGTTGCTGCAAGAGCGCAAAATTCTGCAAGTCCTACCAGGGTAACGTTTCCTTAGGGAGTTTCTCTGCGTAATTATTTCAGGGTTGAGCCCCAAAGTAACATATTCTGTTTAATCAAACAACCTTTTCTGACTTTTAGGGTGTATTATACACAACTCAACATATTGTTATTGTGGTAGGATGTTACAGTTCTTACTAACCTGGGTCTGAAAGTATCAGAACTTAAAACTGCTATTGTTTTCCCATGCAATGGTGGGTTTCCACTTACAGAGATATGTTTAGAGGCTGAAATGGAACCTCTTAATGTTTTGGTCTTCTCTAGTGCCAATCACAGAGAGTAGAACTACCACCCCTATTTTATAGCTAGAGAAATTAAGAAACAAAGGGAAAATGATTGCCTTAAACTACTCCCAGTAGAAAAGAGATCCTGCTGTGCGCCCCTTTCCTCTCTTTCCTAGCTCTCCTCCCTTCTTGCTCACTGGAGCATCGCGTCTTTATTAACTTCTGCTGTCTCCACTCATTCTGCCTTGGGTAAACCAGATGCTCTTCACCAAACTTTAGTGTTCCTCCTCACCATGGGGAGAAGACAAGTTTGTTGGTTCTCAGCTTATGCTTTTGTTTTGTTAAAGTAAACCAGCATGATCTCAGGCTTATTTGTCCAGTTGTGCAGTAGAGTAAGAAATACAGACTGAGGTGGTACACCCTTGTAGGTGTTTCACCCTCAGCGTAACAGCATTCACACAATGAGGAATAAGCTAACTTGAATTTGTATGCATTTTGAGTAGCATCTGTAATAAAAGTATCGGGGCTTGAAAGTCAAGGCCTTAAAAGGAGACAGGTGTGATTCATGCTCACTATGTGCTGCTTTTTTGTCTCTTGTAGCAGAGTTTTGCTGTGGATTCTTCGTGATCCTGATCCTGGGCAACTTCTGGTTCCTTGCTGTTCTGTACCTCCTGTGGCTCTACCTCGACTGGGACACACCATGCACAGGGGGCAGGCGGTACCAGTGGGTCAGAAGCTGGACTGTTTGGAAGTACTTTAGGGAATACTTTCCCATTCATGTGAGTAAACGGTTTCTCATAGAACTGTAAACATTGGAACAGAGACAGCCATGGGCATGAACAAATGTCTAAGACTCATCTTTGGTAAAATTCTAAAATTCACTCCTGGGTGAACTTAACTTCTTTTTAAAACATGGGAAGTCTGAGATCTAGTGACAAAAAGGAGCAGTGGGTGGTTTTCACCTTGGAGGGTTGGGTCACAAGGTAGTGCCTCAGCACAGTAAATGCTAGACACGATATCTTGAGACATATCTACTTAAACTTTGTTCAGCTGTAAAATGGGACAGTAGTTTAAAGGGCTCAGAAGGAAATGAATTGTCATCAGTTCTGTATCTTGTCAAGTATGTGTCCATACTTGTTTTTGACAATCCTTCTGAGGTAAGTATTATAATGTCCTCCATGTCTCTGTTTTTCAGCTTATAAAAACTTCAGATCTGAGTCCAAAACACAACTACTTACTTGGCTTTCACCCCCATGGGGTCCTCGTAGCTGGAGCCTTTGGAAACTTTTGTACTGGTTCAGGTTTCAAAAATTTATTTCCTGGGCTTACTCCATATCTTCATATCATGCCCATCTGGTTCGGCTGTCCCTTCTTCAGAGAATACATAATGAGTGCTGGTAGGTAAAAGCAGAATGTCTCAGCTGTTGCTCTGTGTTACAGCTTCTGCTTCAAACGTAGGGTCTATTCCTGTAACTATAAATGGTAAGTAATTTCATTTCAAAAGGATCAGCTTTGGTGCTAAATTAAACCTCTGTTTTATGGTGAACTGTTTTTGCAAAACAGTTTGAAAGGTTTTATTAATAGTTTTGTTAAACTGTATCATTGAGCTTTTTTTCCTTTCTGAAAAAAATTGCTGGTTTTCCAGTCAACTGTGAGACAGCAGTACTGAGTACCAGTTATTTACAAGAAGAAAAGGACATTTTCGCTTGTAACGCTATTTAGTCACTGGACAGACACTTGTAAAACAAATTGAGGATAATCTCTTACCTGAAAGGCTTAAATTCCTACTCATTCCGAATATCTTTCCAGTCAGAAGTTAAGTTACCTACTGGGGTAGGTACTGGGCTGAGGTCCCATATTGCAAATTTGTGTAATTTCAATGGAGATGTAAACTCTAAAGACGGGAACCTTTTTTTCCTCTGTTCTGAGTAGCACTTGTCATAAAGGGGTGATATTCATGACTGGTACTGCAGTAATAAAAGATAAATAAATTTGTATTAAGTAAGTACGGTCTGGTGCACAAGACTAGGTTTGGGAGACAGAGATCTAGCTCTTATTCCTGACTGCAACACAGATGCTATTCAACTGCTCCATTTGTAGAAATGTGCCTAGGATGTTGTTCAGATTAATATCAGAATTGTATATCCATGTGTACTTCAACATATCAGAGAATGCCCTTCCGTGCAAATGTTATTTCTGAGGGGATTCTTTCAGGCTTGCGAAGTTAAGGGATTGGCAGTGGTGGAAGATGGCAATTTTACATGTTGCCTAGCCTGGAAGTCAGCTTTACACATTTTTGGCATCTTGACGCATCGGAACAAGTATTTATCTGCTAGATGAGAAAATAACTTGAGTACAAATCATGCTAAAGACTAGTCAGACTTGTAGCTCATTTTTCACAGGTATGTAGCTGATAAAACAGATGTACCTCTGGTATAATAAAACACTTGCCAAATCTCCTCTGTACTGAAAGCCATGCTGCTAGCACGCTGGTTTGTCTCCCAGCCCTTGTCCCCAAAGCCGTGGGGCTGCGGCTGTCCCCATCGGGCTGTCCCCATTGGGCAGAGCGGTCGCAGCGCTCCCGAGCCGTGCCCTGCCCCGAGGCTGACATCTGGGCTGCAGCAGGAGGTAAAGCTGTCCTGTGGGAAGACAGCGGCTCTTGCTTTCTCTTCCAGAGAAAATGCAGGCCGACCGGTGAACAAGCATCGCTCAAATTACTTGTGAGTCTCGTGTCAGCTGCATTTTTCAGAGTAACAGTGACTGTGAAGACATATATGGCAAGTGGAAGTAGGTTTTTTTACTGAGGTGTGAACTTGTTCCAGTAGCAAGCTATTTCTCTTGGTGGCCAGCTCTCAAAACTAGATCACAATCATCTTCCCTTTCTTGTGAGATTTTCGTGATCCACATCGCAATGTCCCTGATGGGGGGGGAAAAGGCAAACAGGTAACAGGGGATGAAGTCTTTGCTTAGCATCCAAAAGAGTGCACCTTGATAGTAGCCCTGTAAAAAAACACCAACAACACAAACTAGACTTGCTCTCTAGATTGTCGTTTAGACTATGTTAATTCAACATAATGTGGCTTCTGGGTAAATGGTACCACTATGAGCCTTTGAAGTAAAACTTAAGGCACAAAGGACTCCGGAGGGGCTAGAAAGGGGATTTTTCAAAGTGCCAGGTTCAGAGCAAGGTGTAAGTTGAGGTTAAAGGCTCGTAGAGCATTGTCCCTCTGATTAGAAGTACTGGGATCAGCAGCAGTACCAGGAAAGCTTCATATATTCTGCTATTTTATCCTAAATAGATTGATGAGTGCCAGGCCCTGGTTACTAGAGAATGAGCTGATGCAGTCACTGGGGGTGGTACAAGTGAGCCTTTTCTGCTCCATCTGATGCTGCCGTGCCATTGCCTTAGATGGAGCTGCTGCTTTATCGCTTTGAGAAGAGTGAAGGGGATCAGCCTGGCACTGTACATCCGTGTTTGAGTTAACAAGTCCTCTATTCATTCTGTTAAACCCTCTGTGCCTGTGTTTATATGCACCTGCTGTATGGCTTTAGCTGCTGCCTCTCAGCAGTATCTGCTGCCGTTCAGCTCTTCTGTTCTCAGGCACAGAATCTCTCTGAGGCGGAGTTGAGTTGGTAGAAGAGCACAGTCTTCCCTCGAGATCTCAAAACTCCTGTGATAGGCAAACAGCATTTATCTCATCAGTGTGAAATCAAAAGACTTACTTAAGACCAAATCTGTTGCAGAGTGAGGGGGTTGAACCTAAATCTTTGAACCCTGACCTGTGCTGCGGTAATTTTGAAACATCATTTAGACATTTAAAAACATTTCTTAAATACCACTGTAGTTGCGCATGAAGATCCAGCGGTCACTCTTATGATGTTTGCTCCTAAAGGAATGGTTTCTGCATCCAAGGAGAGTGTCTCGTACGTGCTGAATAACAAAGGAGGCGGCCATGCGTCCATCATTGTGATCGGAGGAGCAGAGGAATCTCTGAATGCACATCCTGGAAGCTTAACTTTGAACATCCTCAAGAGGAAGGGCTTTATTAAAATGGCCTTGAAACATGGGTAGGTTTCCTATCTGGGCTGCTGTAGTAAGCGTGTTTTGAATACAGATTGGTTCTTAAATAGTTCAGATTATATATAGTAAACTCATATAATTAGAATTTGAAAGAATTACTTGTCTAAGAACGTGCAGATGTCTGGCATGGGAGCCAGTCTGTCCACCTAGATCCAATCTGGGAGTGTTGAAAACTCCCTTTGACTTTCATAATTTGTAAGCAGTAGGTGTTATTAGCATATCTTGATGTCATGTTTCAGTTGTTTTTTGCCCTAGCAAAGTGTAAGAATTATGAAACGATATCAGTAAACCTTGGCTGTTATTACTGAGTGGAGCAGACATTTGGTTTTCTGTTCTGTAAATTGAAGTTATAATAAGATAGAATTTTCTTATCATTTTAAGCAAACAAAATTCTAGAAAGCTAGGCCCTGTTTTATTAAATCACTGAAAATGGTGGTCTAGGAAGATTTGGTTTCACCTTTATTCTAATTACTTTCTTTTGAAGATTGTTATTTGCAAAGGTAAGTTTCTGGGATTTTTTTTGTGAAAGTCTCAAGAAAGATGAGCTTACTTTTTACTATCAAATAGCCATCAGTGCGTAACTACAAAGAGATGGTATTAATATCTTTTGAGCGATTTACACAGTAGAAGCTCTTGTATTTGTGCTGAACTGGTTTAGATGTCTTGTATACTGGAAATATTGGAATCAGTGACTTGGTCCTGCAAAATCTTTCTGAACAGCTCCCAGGATGATGTAAAGACATGCAAAGCAATGAGAAAAAAAAATACTAGTCTTGAGAAATCTGTAACAGTTTTATAAGCTGTTAACTGGAAAAAAAGGTAGTCTGAGAAGAGGAGCTCTCTTTTCACACAGCATGCTAAGTTTTTGTCGAGAAACTATTCTGTGTCAAAATTCCAAGATGGGTTCTTACACATATCACTAGGGGACTCATAAAGAACCTCTTCTCCAATGGAAGCTAACCTTTTAGTCTAATTTGCACCCAGAAACAACACTTGTGTATTTAAATTAGGACTTGAGTGCCTAAGTGAGTCTTTACTCAAGTGAGATCCTTAACACTATCAGTAGTCTTTATTTTTTCACCATAAAGTTTGGGAGAATATTTAGGTGCCTTTTATGAGCATGTCCATAAATGTCTGATCTGTCAGATCACAAAGGTTGGTGTTTATCTCTCATCTAAACTGATTTGGATTGAGAAACTAGATACACCTTGTGCCTCTCATGGTCTTGATTTCAAAAGCATCCCCAACACACAACAACAAGATCAGGACACTTACAAAACACAGGAATGGCCACTTCTTTCCTAATGATGTCCTTTGTTTCAAATTATGGTCCTCCTCTTCTTAAAGATAAGGCTGATAAGGCTTTTCTAGAGCCCTCCACTAGGGTGATAAGTCACTGGGGCAGAGACAGGTATTGAAACCTAGACCTCGCACATGGTCACCTTAACCACCGGGCTACAAGTCATTCTGGATCTGAGCACCAGCAAGAAAAAACACTTCTATGTGAAGCATAGGAATCCTGATTTCATTTCTACCCAGCAGGGCTGTGGGGCAGTAGGACAGTATGACTCCAGCCATTACAGCTCTTGCAGCACTGTTGGCAGCCCTGACCTCTTGTCCAAAGACTCTGCATCCAGTAATTCCTTCTGGTTTTAACATTTTGTTTCCAACAATTAACAAAATGTGAAACAAGCTTCCAACTCACCTGGAGGTGAAAGGGTGAGGGAGGCTTGTGGGAGGTGGGTGAGAAGAACCACCTGCCATTGGTGCCTGCATGTGTTTCTGGTGCTCCTCATCTGCAGCATCAAATAGCAGGAGGGGAAGGGGCAATGCAGAGGCCAGGGGCAATGCAGAGACCTGTGCTCTCTGGCCCTGGCTCCTGTACTGCTGGCACAGAGAAGCTGTGGTGCCAGCTATGTACCTGTCAATTGTGGTCTGACATGTCAGCAAAAGTCCTCTGCATTTCTGGAAGAGACATTTTGGTCCAAGGTAGTACAGCTATCTGATGCAAAGTGAAGAAATCCTAAAGACATGAAAGAAATGATGAATCAGCTGACTTATCTTTAGTTTCACAATCATAAGTTACTTATTTCTCTGTCCCAACCTCCTACATAGCATCTTGCAAAAGCCTTCGCCAGATTAAAACAAATCCCACAGTCTCAGGGTGCTATTGCACCACAAGATGTTCCTGTTTGTCTTAGTGTTGTAGTAAAATGTGGAGTATTTACACAGCCGCAGTATGTACCAGGCTTTCTGATATTTCCTTTACAGGTGGCTGGGTGATATATGCTCTGTTTGAGAAAGAACCTTTGAGCAGACGCCAGTCAGAATAGTGAGTGGGAATGATAGTCTTTGGGAGTTCCTCAGGCTTGAGAAGCTGCAGAAGCAGTTGTTTCCTCCATACAGGTGGATTTTGATTGTCCACAGTACTTTCCAGCCAGCTCTGTCCTCAATGCATCCTCCTCAGGCATTCAGAGCTCTGCAGTAATTAATGCTGACAATATTACAGCAATGCCACTATTTTGCAGTAAGGGTTTTCTCAAAGATAGTGTGGGCTGAATGGAGCTAGGATTTAGAAGCTAAGACTTAAAGCAAATAAACCACCTCTGTATCCTTCAGAGACTGCTTAGGATTACCGTGCTCTTTTTTTCTTTAAAGTCAATAGAATACGATTTAATGAAACTAAGCATTAATCAAAAAGCATACTGCAGTCACGGTTTTAAATATAGTGGTGGTTTTGCCCAGTGGAGACGACTGCACTGATTCCAGCTGCCTAAGCAGTTTGTCCAGGAGCTAGTCAGGGCCTTTCCTCCCGAGCCAATTCATGAACGGGAGGAGAATTCATTAGGCTGTGCAGGAGCCAAAGTGAGTTAGTATCATTTCTGTGGGTAGGATTTGACCTCTGGTAATAACGGATTAAGGCTCGCGTTTTCGAAGAAGTCTGGAGGAAGCAGGATTTCACTGGGGACTGGACAGCAGAGGAATTTGGCATTGCACTCGTGTCTGTAAGGATGTCTGGTTTTTATCACGGTTTTTGTGCTGAAATCAAGTGCGTGCCTTACCCCGGTCAAAAGGCAGGAGAAAGCCAAGATCTGGTTTTGACGCCACCCAGCTGGGAGCATTCTAAGGTTAACAGTGAGGCTTCTTTGCTTGCCAAGGGAGAAAATGCAGTGGTGGACTTGCTGAAATAGTGGCGGATAAGATCATAATCGTAATTATGATGTATACAATTATTCATTTTTATGACTATGAACAGTAATAAAAAGCTGTGATGGGTAGCACCCAGCTAAATACTGCTCAAAAGCTCGTTGCTAGTTATATGCCAGTCACTTGTGGGGTTTTTTGGGGGTTTGTTTGTTTTTTTTTTTTTTTAAACCCCAAGCCCCCAAAGCAGCTGCGTATCAGAAGGGCTGAATGCCTGTTGCTGATGCAGTCTAGAGCTGCCGAAGCTTTCTGTGCTGGTTATTGTGAAACCATTTCCACGCTGCTGATGTCAACCACAGCACAAGTGCAGGCTGATGCGGGGTTCTCAGCGTGTTCATTGCTTTACAGGGCTCATCTGGTCCCAGTGTTTTCCTTTGGTGAAAATGAACTATTCAAGCAAGTTGCAAACCCCAAAGGTTCACGGCTCAGAAACATACAGGAGAAGTTGCAGAAGATAATGGGCTTTGCTTTACCGCTATTTCATGCTAGAGGAGTATTTCAATACAGTTTTGGCTTAATACCTTACAGGCAACCTATTCATACTGTTGGTAAGTTCTCTGTACCTTTTCTAATGCTTTTGCAAATGTTTAAAAATGCATGTGTGCTACTAATATCTGTGCAAATTTATACATCTGTCCCAACAGAAACAATTGGTTACTGTGCATCTAAAGCAAGTAGGTGGGGTTTAAAATAAATATTTCCTTTTTTTTTTTTCCAAATTCCTGTCCTTCCCCAATTAAAAGGAAGGATTCTCTTCTCCCTTTTCTCCCTTTCCCCTTTCTGTCCCGGGCCAAGTCTTATTCTTCATTCAGTTACTCACAGGCTTCTATCCTCACCAGTCCTCAAGGAAACCTGAGAGTTTACCCGGTCTGTACCAGAGGGCTGCCACAGCTCTGGAGCTGCTGCTGCGGATTCTGGACGCTGCAGTTAAGATGCCCAGCACCTTCATTTCCTAGCCCCGCAGAGAAGCAGCGGTCGGGTGTCTCAGCTGATACACGGACACCGCAGTGGTGCTCCAGAGCAAGGCTGCTGGAAGGAGCTGGTGCAGTCCTGACCTGGTGCCCATTGGGACAGGGGAGAGATGGAGGAGGGAAGGGAGAGGACGCCTTGTGGCAGCTCTGCCACAGCCCTTCAGCAGGCTGCTGCTTAGGTGGCATCGCAGCTCCCTGGAGTGTTTCCTTCCCCTTTACTTTTTTTTTCCCCAAGGGAAAGATCCATTCATGTTTAATTGAGAGCATGCATGCCATGTCAACAGGCAGTTTGGAAAAGACTTTTTTCCCCAAAAACTTTCATCCCTGGTTGTCTGCTCTCACTGGAGTACAGTACTGAATGTCTTTTGATTTTTAATGACTTTAACTAGTGCTATTGACAACCACACCTTTAAAAAAAAAGTTGTGCTGGGCATCATGCAAAGGGAATAGCTGGCTGTCTATGTATTTCGGATAAATCATTTTTAGGTTCTGAGCTGAGTGAACTAATGAAGTGTATTTCTACAGAAAAGTACATTGAGCTTTTCTGATAATCCACAAGGGACATTTAAGAAGGCCCTCCCTTTAATGGAGGGATGATTTGATTTTAGTATGGATCAAATAAAAATGTTTAAGACCAAAATGTAGCTATTTTTATGTTAAATTTCATGCAGCTCTGTACCTTATCAGTGCATATAGCTAAATGTTTTAGGAAAGATTTAATTTTTGAAGCCCACATTGTGCACAGGCAGGCTAAAAATAGGAGTTATTTTAAAGCCAAAAAGTTTTCAAAGCATTGGAATGAGAGCAATGTATTTTCTGCAGTTTTCCTTGGGCTGATGACATCAAGACTGTTCTGAAGCTTAAAATGTCTTTCACTTTGGGGCAAATCTTCATCATTGTAGTATGTACTGCAAGGACAGAAGTGGCCCATGGATAAATCACGAGAGCGCTTCAGATCAGCAAGACCAGAGTCGTGCAACAGAATTTGTTGTATGATCTCAAGAAATCCCTTACCTTTGATGTCTGTTTCCTCATGTTTGAAAACTATCACCATGTTCCTGGACTCTTGGGGAGGGTCTTGGTATGGCTCAACATGGCTTTGAAAGTGTGAGCTCAGCTCCTGAAAGCTGCAGAGTCATGTTGGGCTCCACCTGAGCTGATTGGCCATGGTGACAACGTGGCCGGGTATCAGCGAATTTCCTCCTCGTTCAGAAGCCGTGATTCCTAAAGCAAGGAGATACAATTCAGCAAAACCAAGGTCCGTGAAGTCTGAGGGTTTTGAGCTTGACAAGTGGAGTACTACTGGTTTTCCTGAAAATTGTTACTGAAAATGGTGGAATCAACTCTAAAATATTAAATTAAGCAGGTTGCTTAAAGCTGCACAGAAAATTAGAGATGAGTATAGTTCCCAGTTCCACAAGAAGTCTCCATTCTTAGGAGAAGAGACCACTGCAGAAGGGCTTGGGGGTTGTTTGGTGTTTGCAGTCATGCTTCTCGAAATCCTGTATTGGATGTGTATGGATTCCACCCCCACTAAGGTATTGCTCAGTGCAGGGCTGGGTTCCCACCCCCAGCCACGTAAAGTCTGAATTTCAGCAGCGTGTAGGGCCTGAGAGCTGTTGGCAGCAGGAAAATGCAGAATCAGCCCCTTTGTGGTCCTGGCCAGGCTTCCCTTCCCTTTAGTCAACACCATCCAATTTGAGGTGGCAACATCTGCTGAAAGGGATTTTCAGGTGCCTTTGTAAAAGCTCCTGGAGGGTGCTCTTAACTCTCTGTTTTTCTACAGACTTCCTCTGTAGTCTCGGTTGGGTCTATTAAGCCCTCATTGCCTCCAGTGCAATAACAGCTGTCAAAATCTGTGGTGATTGAATAACGCAAGGAAGTCTGAGATCATGGGAAGCTTCTCTTAGCATATCGCAGGCTTTTCAGCCGTAGCTTTTTGCAGAGGAGGAGGCTGCCCTCTGGACTTCTGTGGAATTGCCTCCCATGCTCCCTCTTGCTCTCGCTCCGACAGAGGAGGTAGCAGGCTCTGCGCCATGCCTCGTGCCTGGAGAACACCTCAGTTGGAATGAGGCTTGGGGGCAATGGATGGTTCAGAAACACCTTCCAGGGTTTGGGGGTTTTATTTGCTACCAGTCCCTTGGCCGAGGTAGCCAACAACGTTTCTGGTGCAGTGGTACCCATTTTGAATTAAATCAGAGGCTGTCTGTATTTCCTTCAGTCCTGTTCATGTGGCTGTGTGCTTGAGGGCACCACTGTCCTCTTAGGCATGTCCCTCACATTGGATGCCATTAGTATTCAGATCAGAACAGAAAATGGTGAGAAGGTACTTTTTTTTAGATGCTATTTTGAACTTGTGGAGTACTACCCTGTTGGCAAGACAGCACATGGCCCATGGGACTGTGTGTTGAAGTGTAAACTGCTTCTTCAAGTTAGAGCTTCACCCCTTCCTCAATAGCACTCTTGCTGCCAAACTGAAACGATGGGGGGTTTAAATTCATTTGGTCTGAACTTGAGCAAAAGGAAGTGGAGAACCAGAGCCAGGGCGCAGGTTTGTGAAAGGCAGGATCAGGCCCCGGGGCGAGAGAATTGTGCTGTGGTTCTGCCGCCTCGCTGGGAGCTGTGGTGGAGCTGCTACAGGAGGGAGAGCACTTCCACCTCAAAAGAGATACTAATGAAGCTAATGCTGCTCTTCTGTTTGATTTACAGTGGGAAGCCCCATCCCTGTAAAACAGAACTTGAACCCCACCACTGAAGAGATTGAACAGCTACATGCATTATACCTACAGAAACTAAGAAAATTATTTGAAGACCACAAAAGAAATTATGGGATCCCTGAGCATAAGTCTCTCATCTTCGAGTAGCAAATTATAATTTGTAATTCCAAATCTTGTGGAAAAAAACACTGTATGCTGAAAGATGTCTTTCTTGCAATCGGTATTTTGCAATCTGTAATTATCCTTGTGTAAGGAATAATTTTAAGAAGGGATTATTAGATGATTTATTGATTTTTATCTTACTCTTGGGGGAAAAAAAATCCTTAGGGTGTGAGCCTCAAAGCTGTGAGCTGTTTTGAGTTGTCCTTTTAGGTTCATCCATACCAGAAATGCTAGTGAGAAATTCAACACATGATTTCTTACCACCATGGTACCAAGCCATAGCTTGAGCAGAGGAAATTGCCCTGGCATGAGATCACGAGCAGGTAAAGTAAAAACCCGAGAAATCAGTGATGAGAAGTTGAGAGACTTAAAGGCACGTATTAAACGTGACATCAGGTTGTTCTCTGAATATCAAAAAAACCCTGCTGCTCTTCCACAGAAATGAAGGTGTGTGTTTTCAGGTATTGTAAGTCGTTTACTTATAAATTCAAGAATAAATAGGAGCTTTCTGCCCTAAATAGCAAACCCTCTGTTTGGAGGAAGAACAGCATGTTCAGTTTTCTGTGTGCATGTGCGTGCTGGGTGGTGGGAAGCACTGAATGATGTGACTATTTTTTTGGACAAGCTGTGCTTTGGATTGTCAGTTCGGAAGATGAAGCGGCTTTGTTGGGTAGTTCCAGCCTCAGAGGGGATGGCAGGCAGAGGACAGGAGAAGCTTACCGAGGAAGCTCGCGGGGAGAATCAGGTGAACTTCACATCTTGTGCAGATTTAAAAATGATCGTACGCTGAGCACTTTCACAGAAGGAAGAGGAGCCCAGTCTGTTCAGTCTAGTTCTGAAACTTCACCAAGAAAAGCATACTTGATATATGCCGCCTTCTGCTCCGCTGGTAGGTGTGGGGATGTATGTGGCAAGCTGTGCCGCAATGTGACACAGCTGTGCTTGCCAAGGTGGCATCAGCACAGCTCTGGGGTGCAGCGGGTTCAGAGGATGCTTTGTGTTCAAACCAAGTGCCTAAGTTTGAGAGAAGGTGTAGCCTCTTCTCCAGTTAAAATACTTAGATCTCTGAGATGGTGGTGTGTGTGAAGACAATGGTAGTATACTATTGCATTTTTTTTACAAGATAAATTCTTGTATTTGTAAACGCTTTGTATCTGCACAAAGACTTTGTAGATCTGGTTTTATTGAAAAGTGTTTGATGTGCCTTAAGCAATTCTGGTGCCTGAATATTTCATCAGTTATGTGCTCTGACAGGACATGTGCGGGCTTGTAGGGCAGCCTGGGTTAACCGCAGCTGGGTCAGTTCGGCACTGGGGACGGCAGTGCTGGTTCCACAGAGGCACTGGACACACCATGTGCTTGCTGGGCTGCAGCTTCCTCAGAAGGAATGCAGTTGGAGTTTTGGGGAAAAGTTAAAACTCTGGAAAGAAAAGGTCTTCACGAGATAAAGATCCTTTAAAGAAATGGATGGAAATGTCTTGACTCCGGAGAAGTGGATTCCTAATGAACCAAAGCCGAGTAAATATTTGCCAGACAGAGTGGGCATACCTCCAACAACAGGTCGGTTTCCTTAGGAGGGCTGTTCCTTCCAGTGCCGGTCTGTCGTTCAGAGGTGACCAGCACTGAGCAGTGAATCTTGTTCTCACTTTCTCTAGAATGCAGATGTCTTTCTGAGAGCCATGGCTGGAATTCATGATGCCTGAAGAAGTAGCCCCCTCCTCCCTGACAGGCTGCTGTCAATGTGCCCACAATTCACCTCTCCTCTGCTTGAGCTTTCTCAGCTCTACGTGTGCTTGCCCTCCCTTCCCATGCTTTTGCTGCCTGATGACTACTGTGGTGTAGACATCTTACTTCCTCACTCTCTGTCCATCTTTCCCTGGGTTAAGATCTCTGAAGGACTATGTGTGCATTCAAAATATTGAGTGGTGGCTTATCGTTCAGCAGAAACGGGTTTTAGGAGCAGGGCTTGAGAAGAGGAATGACTGTAACTGTGCATGTTTAACACGAGCTTAAGATCAGAATTGTTTCAGCTCATGGAAGGGCATGCATCTAGGGATGTCAAACACAGCAGGTTTGATACCTGGGAAGAGGTCTCTGGGGTCCTGAGGACTGTAGTAAGTGATGAGCCCTGAGTAGTCATTTTTGTTTATCCAGCTGTGTGAAATTTCCTTCGGATTTGTTATTTTGCTGCCTGCCCTGGTGAGTAGCACTGATTATTCATGAAAGAATTTGGAGTCTGTGTCAGACCATTCTCTCCTAGATCATCTGCTCTAATGAGATATTTCCTCTCATTCCCAGCCTGCTCTTTACCTATTACTGTAATGATATAGGACCTCGGGATGTAAATTTAAAAGCATTAGCGTTGGGTTGAGGATGGGTAGTAACAATGAATTTTTGTTGATCGAATTAGCCAAAACTTCTAGGGAACATGTGGATACTGATTCTGGGGCAATATCTGGTTCAGAGGGTACCCAACAAACAGGCTTGTCTCTGAATTCCATGAGAAAATTATTTGTGGGCTCTAAATACCATCCATAACTGACACAGGCAGAACAAGAAGGGATTGTGTTACTCTGACTACTGACATTTTCATTGCTTTGTAACACAGGAAGATGGGGGGAAAAAAGCACCCAAAATTTCCAAGTACTGAAATATATATTGTTGCTCAGTAAGTTCTGCATGTTGCTTATGATGGTCATTCCAAACTGCCTTTTGTTAACAAATTGTCTAGTGTATCTGGGAGTGTTTTAAAATAGAGTATCAGTCTCTAAACTTGATAGGCGTGGTGTCATCTAAAACATTTAACTCTGTGTTAGAATGTCAATTTGTAAAACAGCCCTGCAAGTAGACCGGTTGTGGCTAGTGCAGGCACCAGTCTGACCATTGCTGCAGCCACGAGGAGGCTTCCCACGTTCGCTAGAGGAAGCGCCGACGCAGTCTTCAGCCACGGTTCATGCCTGAGAAAGCGGGAGCAAGCAGCTGGTAGGAATGGTGACACCTGCCTCCACCAGCGGCGATGAGGAGAGCCAGGTAGTGCTCAGACTTCTGGTGGGATGTCCACGCTTACGGGGGCCTGCTTTGTGGTGTGTTTCTCTTTGTGCCTTTTACCGGCACAGGTAGTCCCCGGGATGCTAGTCATCTGTCCACAAGGTGTAGATGCTCAAGCCTCTCTGCCAGGCAGACGCTGCCGCTCTGGTGTGCTCGAGCTGCCGGTGCCTGCCTCTTCCCGTGTGGGTGAACGTCTCTCTGCCAAATTCTGTTTACAGAAACTCTTTACACATCAATCCTCAAGAATTTTTCCCTTGTGAACTCTAAAGCATAGTTTACACTTTGTAACTTTTTATGGTACCTGTAAAATATGAATGTCAGTTGTTTCAATGACGGCTGTGGCAAGGAGGTGTGAGATAATAAAGGTTTGTACCAACGTGTGCTTTTATTGACTGGAATTCAAACACACATCATTGCTGTTGTGTAAGGCCTTCATCCCTTGGACCTTTGGAGCCTGACTGAACTGAAGAGGTCCTATTAGACTAGCTAGAAGGCCATGGTCATAACATGCTGAGAAATCAGGGGGCAGGGAAGATGGATGGATTGCTTGCTGCAGTCTCCTGAGGGCTCACCTGGAGCCAGGTTCCTGCTGGCAGCCCCACAGGGTCTGAGGAGGAAGGGACCCATGGTATGAGGAGGAAGGGACCCATGGTAGGGGAAGGCTGGGCTGCAGCAGCTCACAGCCAGGAACGCTCTCCCAAGGGAGCGCAGCAGGGAAGCTGGAGCACGGGAGGGTGGGAGACTGCTCTCAGGAACTGGTGAAATAGTAGCTTTTGGAGTTGAATTCAACTTAAGTTTAAGGATACGTTTGAATTTTAAGTGAAACTTGAATCAAGAAGTCCAAGTCTTCATATCTGTAGCCTAAAAAGAAGAACAAAACCTGCAGAGGCTCTGCTGAACTCTAGGAACTAAATCGCTGCTTGGAGTAAAAAAGTGTTGTGTTTGTCTGTTGGGAAGAGGAAAATCAGCCAGCCACCTTAAAACAGTGATGTATTTTGGGTTTTTTTCAAAAAGTGCGGCAATGTTTATGCCAACAGCTGCACCGACAGGTATGAATTCCCAAGCCCGGGAAAGGGTAATTGTGTTTTGTTACTGTTTTAATATTTTCCTTATGGAACGATCCCACCTTGCATCTCAGCATACTATGAAGGGGGAAATGGATAAAAAATGAAGTGGCCTCGGATTGGTTTGAAGTAGCCTCATTATACCTGCGTGTCTGTAAGTGGGAGGTGTGTCATGGCTCATCAATGGATCAACATTACATCCTGGTTTTGCTGAAATACTAAAAAGAAGCAAGTTATACCGGTAAAGCAAGAAGTGGAGAAGAATGAGGAATGGAGAGCAACTGAATCTTCATGCTTCTTGAAGTGCTGCAGCAACTCTAATCCTGATCGCAACTGCTTGTGAGAGGTAAGTGATGTTACCTCCATACCCAAGCAGTCGACTCTGAAGGGAATCGGGTGAACTGAAGGATGTAAGATGGCTTTTCAGCTGATGTTTCTTAAAGTTATTATCAATTTCACATCAGCTGAACTGCCGCAGCAGTGCCTGCATTCGAGACCCCAGCAGCCCCTTGCCTACTCTTAGTGCAACTGCCTGAATAGAGCTATAGAAAAGGAGGAAGAGAAGAGAAAAAGGAGGAAATTAGTTTACTTAATGTAGTTGTGTGCCAGAGAAATATATCCATCTAAAAAAGTAACTGAAAGAAGGTGAGGAACCCTATGCTTTATGGTTGCCTTGCATACCCTAGCAGTAATTTTCACAAACAACACAAGCTTGGGCAGAGCCTTCTGCATTGCAAAGAGGAAGAGATTCCCTTAAAGCGTGCTGGGATCAAGAAATACTTGCTGCCTGTATATGCTTGGTTTGGCCAACATCTAATCTGGGTCCTTTTCTGTCTTGGACAGCAGTAGCAATTACAGCTGTTGGCCAAACAACACCTGCTGTTCGTGCGGTTTATTTTCAGTCAAATTTCCTACTGATATGAATGGAGCCCCATTGCTTTTTGAGTGGCTATGATGAAATTTAATAAGCAGACAAAGAGCGAGTCTGGCACGTTGGCTGTGAGCTTTTCTTGGCTAACATGAGTCCACAGTGGTCTAGTCTTTTCCTTCTGCAGTCAGCAAGCAACATTTAAATAGAGGGAAGAGATTTGTTGGCTGGAACTGGCATTCTTGCTTACTATTTGCAGGGCAGAGACTGTTCTCTAAAGACATGAATTATAGTGTTTTCCTGGGGAATTTGTTTAGGACTAATTCTTAGACATAATAATATGGGCATATATGTGTTTTAAAATGCACTGAAGTAAGAGTCCTCATTAAAACAGAACCTAGGTATTTTATTTGTTGCTAAAATTTGTGCTGCTTCTCTAAGTATGTACGCATGTTTGCTGCATGTGTACAAGGTGGAACCTAATTTTTCTATTTAAAGCAAGCATTTTTTCATTATTTTTCTCACACTGTTCCTGCCTATCAGAGCCCTATTTAAACCAAGAGTCCAGTTAAAACAAGGCAGCCTGGTACTCTGTACCACTGTAGTTCTTGCAGAAGATGAGCGACAGGCAGGGCCGGACCGTGCCCATTTGCTTGCGCAGAGCATCACTTCGTTGTGACTTAGAGCTGAACCGAGGTCACACCTGGAAGAACACCCTCCAGGTGAGGACGTTACTCCCCACCCCAGGGGCTGGACCCTGAGGGCGAACTGGTGGCCACAGTTCCAGTAGCTGGCACAGAGAAGCTGGGTGCAGGACTGCCTTTGGCTGCAGGAGAGGGCTCAGCATCACTGGTGGTGCGTGGTGAACCTTACCCTGTCACCTCGCCCCTCAGGGGACTTTGGTTGATACACCAGATACATGTGTTCTGATAAACAACGGCCTGAGGCTCTACTGTTTAAAAGTAACATTTTTTTGGTAAGTCATAGACTCATAGAATGGTTTAGATTGGAATGGACCTTTAAAGATCATCTAGTTCCAAGCCCCCTGCCGTAGGCAGGGACACCTCCTGCTACACCAGGTTGCTCAAAGATTCTTGAACACTTCCAGGGATGGGGTATCCACAACTTCTCTGGTCAACCTGTGCCAGTGTCTTACCACCCTTGTAGTGAAGAATTTCTTCCTAGTATCTAATCTAAATCTCCCCTCTTTCAGTTTAAAACCGTTACCCCTCGTTCTCTTGCTACACTCCCTGACAAAGAGTCCCTCCCCACCTTTCCTGTAGCCCCTTTAGGTACTGGAAGGGGCTGTAAGCTCTCCCCGAAGCCTCCCATAGTCACACAGCATGGGGTTTTTCACCAGCTCCAGGACCGGTAGGCAGCCCGTGACACCGGGGGAAGGCGGTGGCTGGGGACGGGCACCGGCGAGGCACGGCCCGCACCGCCAGGTGGCGCCGCTGCGCCGCGGCCCGGCGGGGAGGGGGGAAGCGGGGGGTCCCGGCTGCGGGGACCGGGGACACCGGGGGGGGGGGGGGGGGGGATGCGGGCATTGCCGCCCCGTCGGCGGGGAGCCTGCCATCCCGGGTGACGGCTCCCCGCGCCGGGCGCACCGCGGGGAGCTCAGCGTCGGCGCGGCCGTGCCCCGGGCGGCCTGCGGCACCCACCGCGGCCAGGGGCCCGCTTCACGGGGTTAAATGCGGTGACCGCCCCTGGAGCGCTCCAGGCTCCGCACGTTTGTGCTCCTCTGCTGAGGAAGGTGCTGCTGCTCCAATGCGTTCAATCCCTGTTACTACCTCCTCCTCTTCCATCCGCTTTCAGCCTGAAAATTTTTTCTCCGTATGTGACTTTGAGATTTTTTCTTCCTGAAGCTGGGAAGAGGAAGGAAGGCAAAGAAAAGATATCTCGTAAAGAAGATCTCTCTGAAAGCTATTTGAAATGTATCATTGCTTTTTGATCTTCAGCAAAAAAAGAAAAAAAGACTCTGTGGAAAAAAATAGTTGGAAACTTGTTTACGTTATAGCAGGGTTTATTTTTTTTGGTGTGTTCATCCCTTTGAGCCTTTCTCCCAACCTGTGCTGTGCAGTCCTGTACTTGCCACGCTGCCTCTGCAGGATGCTTTTGCCTCCCTTGTCTGTGACTTTCTGTTCCAGTGCTGCATGAAGTGAGTGACTTGGCTAATGATTGACCGAAACATTTGCCTGCCTGCCTTCCTGCGAAGTCTGAGGTAACCCCTCTCTTTCTTTGGATGCACACTGTCCTTGGGGATAGGCAGAGGGAAGTGGGGTGTCTGGTACCTGTGCTGCTGCAGGTCTTGCTGTGGTGGCTGAGACATCACCCCTCTGCTGCCTGCCCCATCTCCCTGATGGACGTCAGCACTCCCGTAGCAGAGCTGGTAAAACAAGATGCACGTCCACATCTCAGCCTGGCATCTCACCTCAAGCCACCACTGAAATTCAGGCTGGCAGCAAGTGGCAGAGGCGTGAGGAAGAGGCAGGTGTGGGCAGGAATGTCTCTGGCTGCCACCAAGATTCATGCACGTTCACCCCTGAGCAGCATCCCGGGAGAGCATCACTGCGATGCCACAGATGGGGGGTCTCAGCAGGCAGATTTTAAGGGAACAAGCTTCAGCTTGAGGTAGGTGGGTGCAGGTTTCAGAGAAGCTTTTGTCCATCCTCAGGCATCGGGGCTAACAGCTGAAGCATGCCGAGTGCAACATTAACAATTTCTAGACACTTATTCACCTTTTCATCCCATGTCTCTTTTGCTTGCAAAATCTCACTTATGAGAATACAAAAGACTTAGATATCTAATGTAAAAAAAGTTACTGATGTGATTTACATTTAGTTATTCTTTTTTTTGAATAATGGTTCGGTTTTACTGCATCTATAAGTTATGTGCAATAAGAAAGTCTTTTAAAAACATGGAAGTTGAGTATCCTGTGCCTTCATTCTCAGCCAGTGGTAGAGAGTCTTACCACATATTCTGTCATTATTACCGCCATCAAACAAAGTTCCATCAGCTGGGAACTGGAGAGAGAAAAGTCTGTAATTTGTCCGTAAAATCTGCTGAGGTGGAAAATATTTGCTTAACTGTCACATAATGCATGGGTGGAGGAAATGGGTGTTATTACCGTAGCTGGGTTACCCATGGTGTCGTATGAAATGTTGTAGTCCTGGCTACCACTTACAAATCAAGATAACTGGTATTATTTGCCCCTTCAGAACAGGAAAAGCATTGTTTGAAATCCTGAAATATTACATGCTATTAATTTCTGGAATGAGCCATCTTAACACATTGTATTTGCACTCTTTTGGGGAATAAGCAGGACCTATGAAAACACATGTTGCTGCCAAAGGGCATTTTACCTGAGTAACGATTGCAAATTAATCCAGTTAGATTGGACTCAAGTGGAGAGAAGCTGCAGTTCCCAGGAAATCTTTCACCTTCTCCTGCCCGCAGGGGTGACTTGCTGTTCAAACTGATTGGCTTTCTTTGGCCTATCAGTATTCATTTTGATAGAAACACACGTTAGGATTTTTAGCTTGATATGAAAATAGTGGCTAGTGGCTTGACTTCATTCCGGCTCATGTCTTGATGTAAGAATGTCTTTCATGGGACTGTTCTCTGAAGCTTCAAAGTTTTTTGTTTGAACATGCAGAAGTGGGACATGGGGTCAAAGCTGACCATTTTCGCTTGAAATGAGGGGTGCAATACCTCCTTTAAACCCGCCTGTTTGTCATATCCAGCTTTTGTATCTGCCTCCTACATCCTGAGAGCAACCAGGGAACAGCATGAGAGGTTTCTGCTCCTGGCACTGATCGGCATCTCCTCACTTCAGGCGACTCTGCTGTTCTTGAAGAGAGCGGTTTCCCTGCTGATGGGCCAGCCTGTTACATCAACTGCTCTCCGAACAGTAGCTGACAGCGCTAATCTGCATTACGTGGGATTAAACGGGCACAGTAATTAACTTGCATAAGCGCTTTAGCAACTTTTGGCCTTTGAATTGCAGCGTGTCCTGTATATTGCGGTGCAGAACCTCTGTAAGGTGGGGACAGCACAGTGGGAAGCTGGGGAGAAGAAAACGAAGCTGAAATTTCAGCTGCAAACAACAGTGAGAGGAGAAAAGAAAATGCACACAGCCAAGCCCAAATAACCATTGTCATTTTTGAGTAGTCAAGCTATGCTGTATATCTCACAGGTGTGTTGGAAAGGCAGTATGGGCACTGGTATCCACAGCTCTCACTGAATCCAAGCTACTGTGGAAGAAATGACTCCATTTCTAGTCCTATGTTGTGTTGTTTCCAGGTGAGAAGTGAAGCTGTACCTAGGAATTTATTCCTATGGTGTTTACTCATCACTAATCATAACCTTAACTAATTCTAACTTTTATGTTTGGGAGATTCAGTTCAAATGCGCATCCTGAAGGTGAAATAAAATGCTAGTGTGAACATGTCAATAATTTCCTCCTGCCGCTATCCTCAGGTTCTGGATTTTGCTCAGTGACCAAGCATCTTGTAGCCTTCAAGGTGTTCATCCCAAGAAGCACTACAGAAATAAGTCCAAAAACAGGGTGACTTTTCACCGGTGTACGGCAGCTCTTAAATATATCTGATGCGGCTAATTCAGTTCTGCTTTGAATCAGCTGAACAGCAGGGGAAGCTGAAATGCATTTGACTGAAGCATTTTCTCTTTCTTTGAAAACATGTGGTACCAGGGGAGAGGTCTTGAAGTCAGCAGGAAAACCTGAGAAGGTTTCACTCCCCCAGCAGATAGCATGTTATCCTGGGTCTTATCTGTGAAGCCTGTTTTGGTTTTACATGGGGCAAAAGTGAGGAGTCACCAGCAGGTCAGCTGAAGTTTTCAAGGCTCGAGGAAAATGGGCTGATCCGGTCTGCCTCATAGACCATGTGGGCTTCTTGTTTGTTTGGCTTTCAGACTCGGGGTCCTCTTGCAAGCCTTGCAGGAATGTGTTCTCAAGACCTTTTTGCTTTTCAGGAAGTGTTGTCTTCAGAGACTGGACATCTCAGAGCAAAGCACTTGAAGTTTTCTTGTCGCCCAGATAGTCCCACGCGACTCCAGATGTCTTAGGAAGCGTTGAGAGAATGTGAACTGCTGAAGTAAACAAAAGCCTTAGGTATGACGGACTTCAGCGCTACGCCACAAACCCTGTGGGATTGGAGCACCTCAGAGAGTCCTAGTTCAGCCTTAAAAACTCGTAGTAACCTTGGGAGAAGTTACTAATGGATAATCAGCTCAAGAGCATTCCATTTATAAGTACTGACGGTGCAACAACTTCCCTCATGTGTTTAAAATCAAAATCAAATGGAAAAATGGATCTTCTGCTGGCTTCTCAGTCCCTCTAACCAGGTAAAAGTGGGTCTGATCCAGTAGTCTGAACATGGTCCAGAAGTCAGGACAGTGGGTTGGCAAACAGGCAATGGGTTCACAAAGGGCTGACCATTTTGTAATAAACAAATTAGAGTTCATTAATTGATTGCCTTGGGATTTGGACCAGGCCCTCATCCTCTGTGCCTCAGTTTACCTCTTTGGCCACAGCATCATTACTGCTTCCCAGGCGTCCACAACAGTGCTGCAAACTGCTCAGTGTCGCTGGACACCAAAGCCTGCTGGCACTCACCGGTGGGTACGGCTCTGTCACAGGCTGCTTTCCTTGTTCCCCTGCAGCACCCGGGACCCCCACTTCCAATAACCCCTCTGTACACAGACTGGTGTAAAAAGTAGAAGAGAATAAGGTATTTTAGTGGCCTGACCCCAGTGAACACTAAATTTCCTTGTGTCTCAAAATCCAGTGCTGTAAACCTGATCCTCACTGCAAGGTGAGTAGCCCGACCAAGAGTATTTTGAGAAGCTCATCTCCCTCTGAAGACAACTGATGGTGGGTGTGAAAAGCTCTGATCCTTATCTCAGCCTGGACGCGCTGTCAGTGGAGGTAAAACTAGTAAGTGTTATTGTCACCAACTTGCGTCTTCTTTTTTAAGCATTGAAGTTTACCTTCATAGAAGAGACAGTTCCTACATTCCTCCTTTAGGCAATAATTTTTGTTTTAAAAGCTGGTATGAACTCCATAATCGATCTTTTCTATAAAAGATGGGAGAATGAAACCATCACAGTATTTATAGTGAAACAGTTGGTAAAAAACAAAGTACGTAAGAAAATGATCCACACTTGAAAGAACAAAACCAAAAGTATGAATGTAACAACATAAAATTACTTTGAAGTGCAACTAATTGTTTTACTAACTGGAATCCTAAACGCCATGTCTTGTTCCTACAAGAATCTGTTCACCTGATTTTGTATGATGATAGCCTGGCACTCTAAACCTTTGGGAAAAAGGTTACTGATTTGGGTACCTGCATGGTATCTGCATGGTACCCAAATATTATACTATTTGTCATCAGTCCTTTGCAGTGGCA
The DNA here is from genome assembly GCA_002844005.1 of Limosa lapponica baueri. NCBI lineage: Eukaryota > Metazoa > Chordata > Aves > Charadriiformes > Scolopacidae > Limosa > Limosa lapponica. The sequence continues at coordinate 144,822 of KZ506059.1, forward strand.
GCTGGATATTAATTCTGACATCTTTAGTATTTATACGGCAGTACTGTCAATTTTGCTGACGTTTTATGTGATGGATTCTTTTCAGTATTGGAAGGATATTCTTCTGATATTGCTTGACTATATTGCTATGTTTGCTGTGTAGGATTTCACAGTGCAAGATAGCAAGAGCTGGAGAAAATAGAGACGACGATAAAACTGGCTCTTTCCATGTAAAATTGCTAATCATGTGCCATTGTGCTTCTTGTGCAGTTGCATCAAAAGAAATCTGATTCTGCTTCCAATGAAGTTTTATATCACAAGACCCTCGTGACACCTTCTGATATAAATGCAACTCCTTTTCTTAAGGCAAAGAGGTGTTCATAAAAGGGCATAACATTAGCTGTGTGGTGGGATTTAAGATGCTCCCCAAAGGTGAGGCTGTTGTGTTCAGTGTTCTCAGCCTCATGTGCAATTCCTGTCCAGCTTGATGCCACTCCTGACCCCATCTACGCAGCAGGAGGGCTGATCTGACCCATGGTGGTTGAGAAGCGGTCAGGCACAGTCTCCCCAGCCTGACCTATCTACGAAGGTGCTTGTCATGGTGGTGGCCCACTGGAGTCACCTGCTGCTTACAGTCAATGGGTGGAGGAAGGACGAGGCTGAACCAGGCACTGACATCAATTGGCAGTGGTCTCCATGGGTTGTGGAGACTGATGGAGTTTGACTTAATCTGTGAGAAGGCAAAACCAGCTGTCATCGGGGAGTGCAGACGGACAGCTGTATTTTTAATTGCTTGCATTAAAAAAAAAAAAGAAAAGAAAATGAATTGGAGTGTAACGTACAACAGTCCCCAGTCACTGTTCCTGTGCTCCACCATGACCCCCTGCTGGCTCCAGCCCTGACTGAAGACGGGGCTTCAATTCCTTCTCTGTTCTAAGCTATAACCTCGATTGCAAGAGAAAACTGTGCTCTTGGCCACTGTCCAGAACTGTAACCTGGTTGCCAGAACTTACTAAAAACGCACCAGCCGCCCCTCTGTATCGTTTAATCTTTTCTCTGATCACCAAAGGTACAGAGGTACATTTTTAATGCACCAGGACTGACGTTTGATGTAACGCCAATGCTGCTATGGTTTTCCATTATTACTTGGGATAACTTTCAATTAAATTGTCAACAGAAAAATAACTTTGTTGTGTGTTCACTGGCAATACATTTTCACTTATCAGCTTTTGAAAGAAGTGGTATTGTTAAAAGAGCAGGCTGAGTTTCGGTATAACATGATTTCTCTTCGGCACAGTTAGCTACATCTCCTATTTTAATAATCTATAAACATTTTAAAGAGAATTAGAACATAACGTCCAGGTCCTGTTAATGTTTGAAAAGGGCTTTGCAGTCACCCCTAGATTTTGATTAGGGGCTCGCAGCAAAGGAGCTACCAGGGATGGCAGATCTAAAAAGTCAATTAATGAGTAAATAAGCAGTTCCACATACATGTACGTGTATACATGTGTGTGCGTGCATGCATTAAAATGATAGAACTTTCTGTAGCTAATTTCCACTCCTAATAGCTCTTAGAAAATTTGAATGATGACTTTTCTTATCATGAGCTTTCTTAGTTGTCTCATAAAGCACTTGGAGCCTAACTCAGTGGTGTATAAAGCAATCTGAAGGTTGCCATTGCTCTACCAGATCCCAGATCATCTGAATACTGAAGAGGATGGGTTTGTGTCTCAAATGTGCATTAGCTCCATCAGCATTCTCACCATCAGTCCTAGATGTCTTCTACCTTTTTATATGAAGTGCATACCTGGATTCTCAAAAGTATTGTGCTTAGTAGAGCAATAATGATGAAATTAGTGAAATCTTTCAAAATTTATATATATATATATACACACACACAAAGTTCATCTGGATTTCTGTTCTGGTCAGATTCATCATCAATTTCAAACAAGACTTTGCACCCAAAGAAATGGGCACAAAGAGCTAGAGAGGAGTCTGGGCTGCAGTTTTCTCCTTTTAAGTTTGAGAAGTGCAAATCTGGAAGCTGATTTCATGGCCGAAGCCCACATGTAGTTGAATGCGGTGATTGAACAAATTAATTCAGGGATGCTAAGTCGCAGCCTTAATTATATGCAGTGTAAGGTAATGGGAGTCTGAGGCTGTGACGGCAGGTTGCTGGCATTCTCACTGCTCACCTGCTGCTCATGCGTCTCCCCCAGGGGGGAGCTCCGTTCTGGTTATTTCCTGAACTGAATCACTTCAGAAATCTGGCCAAGAAGACGGACGCAGGCAGAGTGAGCTGGAGGAGCTGAGGGGGTTCCTGGCGCCGAGGGCACAGCAGCAGAGAAGGGGGCTGCGGGTGAGCAGGCTTGGCTTGCGACAGGAGATGCTCCATGGAGCCGCAGCCGTAGACATGGGCTGGTGAAGCTGCAAGGAAGCTGAGGAGCAACGTCACGGATGTCAATAAGACATGAGTGTCAGCCCTGGATCTGCACCCACCTGAACTCCAGAGGTATTTGAATATAGAGTGAAGTCCTCACTCAACTGGTGTTAATAGAAATACTCTGACTTGTGAGGGGAAGGGGGTTTGCCCACGCTTTTTTTAATTCAGCAGCGAGAAGAAGAGGGCCTGGGTTCACTCTTTGAAGCTGGCTGTCACCATCTGGTGGTATCTCCAGTATAAATGTCTGTTGGGTTCCCTGGTTTGGTGCTTAGCTGTTCAGACCAGTAAGATGTTTCCTGAGCTGGGCCTGGCAAAAATAAAGATGTTGGGATTTGGTTGTTAGCAAATACAGTATGGCTTTTGGGTTTTGTATATAAATATTTTTATTTAGTGGGCAATAATACTGTATAGGTGACCTAGTGGTGGATTAAAAAAAACCACCATAAAGTAGCTTCATAGAAAAAAGCCACAGATGTGTTAAGAACATTTTGGTTTTGTTTTCCTTATTGCAAGCCTCTTCATGTTTCTAAGACATTGTCTGCAATGGGCTTTTAGCCCCTGCTTGGGTTACAGCAGCGCACCTGATGTGAACCACCGGTGCAGATTAAATACAGGATGGCTGGAGCAGCAAATACCTGCTGAAAATGCAGGGTATGGAGAGCAAGGAGGGAAATGAGGGTGCGTGGGGCAGGCTGTGAAGTGTAAAGAGTCCAGCGATAGTTTTTGTTGTTGTGTTTGTTTATCTTCGCTTGGGGGATGAGCTAGAGAGAAGGCAAATTTTAAGTACCAAGGTGGTGCCAGGCAGGTGGTACAAGTAATGGTGGGGAGTCACCTACCCTCCTGCAGGCAAGGATGCCAGTAATTAGCAGGCAGCAGCAGCGTATTGTCTGGAATGAGGCTGCCCTGGCTGGTGTCCAGGTATGCAAACAGGCGCACAGGGCACCTCACCCTCCCGGGTACTTACCCACATACCTCGGGCCAGGCTGTGAATTCTTCAATTTGGCAGGAGCCAACACCCACGGAAGGCAACAGGAGGCTGGCTCAAGCGAGGGATGTAATTTTGCTTTTTAGTTACCAAGTATTGCATCTAATTGAACCTGCTGCAGGGGAGAAAGGCCGATCTTAAGCTGATAATTCCTTGTTTAGATGTGACTTAAAATAACTGGCTTTGGGGAGCAGCAGTGCCTCTACTGATCCCAGTGAGAATTGTCCTCCTGCCAACACTGGCTGCAGGTCCCAGAATTACCACCGAGAATGACATCAAAGCCCCACTATCCCGCTCTTTTCCGTCACCCTTTGAAGGACTGAATGAACACCAACAGCAGGAGCTGCTCTGAGCCACCAAGAGCTGGAAAATGGGGCTTGGTTTGTCTCATTGCAGCACAAGTGGTCAGCCACCAGTTAGCCCAGCTAAGGGGCAGGGAATGCAGCTGTTGAGACATGGTCGTTAAACCTGTTACGAAGAGGAGCTATTACCACAATTAGTGCTGACAAGATAGGATACAGATGCATGAACTTCCCGTTTTTTCTAAAATATATCCAGCTTTCTGTGGATAACCACTTGTTTGTCAGTTCGGGACATCCATAACTAGCTCTTACTGTCACATTTTGAAATTTTAGCTCATGATGGGAAAAATAAAAGCACGTAGGTGGAGGTGTCACTAAAAGCAAGTGATGAATCCTGACAGTGTCAGCATTTTGGATGGCGTGAACACATCTCCGTGCATTCAACAGCTAGTAATCTGTATCCTTGTTACTCATCATCACGTGTCTAACCATAACTATGTTTTTAGTTACATGGCAGCAGAAGCATGCATGTTGTGTTTGAAGTATGAAAAGGCATTTTCCTTGTGGCTGGAGTCTCCCGTACTAATTTGCCAGCCTCTAAACTTTGATCCTAGTCTAGTGCAACTGGTGTAAGATCGAGGGCTATGTTCCATCTACCACAACAAGCCATGAAGAGGAAGAAAAAGGTGATGGAGAGCAGGGGTTATGGCAGCTGAGTCAGAGCATGTGAGTTACGTCCTGGGAACAGCCTGCTCCAGATGAAGTTGTACATGAGGACTACAGTTCTTGCAGGAAGGGAAAAATCAGAATTTTCAGGGGACCCAAATGTTTAGTTCAACAGGAGGATTGCCTGTGTTGGCCTCTCCTTCCTCAGCACCAGTGTTGTTGTGCTCTTTTAAAAGAGCTGTTGTTGAAATATAACACTCTCTTCTTGACATGCCAGTGGCAGTTCTCCTGCCTGCGTTTCCAGCTGGGCACAGCTGGGCTGCTCTGCAGCCGGCACTTCAAACATGACTACTTTGGGACTTAGTTAGCCAATTCCCATGATATCATAGCATATATATATTTCCTAAATCAAGAACTGGGTTCTGTAGGCACTAAGTGTCTCTTGAAAGCCACATTGTAAGCCTAAATTGGTTAAAAAATCCCTTTACTTGCACCACAGAAAATCTAAAAAATGCTAGTAACAAATCTAAGATTGCATCCTTTACATTCTGGATTCGGAGCCTGTCCAGATTTCAGGCTTTGTTTATATAAGTACTGATGTCTTATTTGCCAGGGTTTTTTTAGATGAAGAGTAGTTTGCCTTTTGTACTTGACCCTGGTAAATGAAACATAAGAAAACCACAGGTTCCCCCAAGGCTGACTGAGGGCTAGAAGCACTTTGGGAGTGATGCACCAGATCATTTGGTGCCTTAGAATTAAGAGTGTGGCTACTTAGTATTCCTCCAGGGAACAGATATTACTAAATATCATATCAAACTTTTAAATAAGATTGATGGGATGTAATGTGTGTTCCACACCGCATGATTCTTTGTATATTTGCAGAATAGTACTCATGAATTTCTAAAATCAAACTGCAAGCTGGATTTTTTTTCTTGCTTAAAAAATATCTGCTTTTTTCATGGAGTAATGACTATGATGCTGATCATTACCTTCAGTGCTGTGTACTGAGGAGAAGATGGATGGAGTAATAAAAAAGTATAAAGGGCTACATGAATTGGTGTTACAAACTGTTAAAGATAGAAATAAAGATGGGTCAGTTAAGCATCTTTTTTTCCAGCAGTTTTGTTCTTTGAGATAGTCAGAGGAAACTTAATATTGCTATAAAATCTGTTATCCCTTGCACAAGAAAAGTAAGAAGGTAATAAGGAGAGCTTAAAGCTTTTAAAATAAGTTTCTTAACAAATGTTAGTTCTCAATGGTTTGTATCATGCTTTCTTTGCCTCGGCAGGAACAAAGTAAATGACACCTAATGATGTTTCTTCCAGCCGATCATATCCTAAAGGCATCCTTATTTCACACATTGATTAGATATTCCACAATATACTTTCAGTAACTACATTCATTATTCACTATTTACATCACTGTTAATTACAGTATCACCAGAGCAGTCTGTTGTCTATTACAGACTTAAAATCTTGAGAAAAACAGTGCTCTAATTTATTCTAAGAATACCATACACTGAACTAGCCCCATTGTTTGCAGGTATTTCTAACACATCAGCATACTACAAAACTAATTGCTCTTATTGCTTGAACTTAAGAGATGAAATAGAGCTTTAGATGTATAATGACTCAATATTTATCAGGTGCAAGATTTTACATCTATGCATATTTTCAATAAATTAACAAGACTTTTATTTAGGCCTCCAGAAAACATGGTTCATTTCTACTTGTTTACATAAGAGGCATTTATTGCCAAACCCTCCCACGGTAAACAGCAACACCTTGCTACAAGCAAAAATAAAGCTGTTGCCTGTGTTAACATCCCATTCTGAAAGAAAAGGGGGCTGACTCAGTACATGCAATTGAGCTCTCAGAACTGTCTCCCAGGAGCAAAACAGGTTATGTGAGAACATGACCTTGGTGAGCTGTGCTAATGACGATGACTTAAAATTCCAGGGTTTTGTCTCAACTAGAGAAATAGATGAGACAAAATGCCTTTAAAACCAACCCAAATAGCACTAAACAATGTGCAGATATAGTTTAAAAAATGTACAGTGAGTAACTAGGTGATCAGCAGCTAAAGTATGTCCATTTTTTCCCAAGCTGGTGTAAGCACGAAAGCTTAATATATTAACACCCCACATTTATGTTTATAGGAGCTCTGTGAATACCTGGGCTATCGTGTTGTGGGCTGACAGCTGGCTCACAAGAACACAATGGTCCTTGTCCACACCGAGTACTGAGCATACTATGCCCTTTCTATGCTTAACTGGACAGCAAAGACCACCCCAAAATGTATTTTGTGAGTTACATAGTTTTGGTTATATAGTTTGAGAGGATAAATTCATGTTCATTGTCGTCTTGCCAAAGGTAATGGCTATTTGCATTGGAGTTAGAACTTCTTGGCACGGGCTGTCTCCAGAAAGGTCCAGAATTCAGAGTTCAGGAGGAAACACCGCTTGTGTTCAAGCTGGATCACACTTTCAGGATTTAAGACTTCTTGGAATTATTATGTTCTCCTGCAAATATAATAGAGTTTTGGTCTCCTAAATGAAAGATTTAAGGGAACAATCCCTTAAAAATATGCACTGCACATACAAAGTATTTGTTGTTTCTGATTTTTATAGACATTTGCATATATTCTACTTTCATTTCTTAGAAATGCTCATGTCTTAGAAATATCAGACGAGAGAAGAGGTACAGAAGGCAGTGTTTTGGAAACATGCATATGATCCATTAGCTGACGAAGCAAACATTTTGCAGTGATACAGATGAGGGTATGCAGATGTCCTCTTTATGTGCTGTGAAGCAATTGTGGTTATAGTCTTCCTCATGCATGAGCTATCTTCCTTAATCTTAATCCTTCTAATCCCTAGACCTTTCCTGTGTCAGGTGAGGATGAATGCTCCATGTGCTCCCAGATATTACTGGCCTATTTTCCCTAAACCCAAACTACCACGTATCTGAACTCAAGAGTGCTGTATCACTTTAATCATCAAAGAGATCACACTGTCTCCAGATATTTATGCCTTCTTATATTTACTTCAGATTAATGCCAAGATGTAGGAGGATTTTAAAATCATATTTTCATTATTGCACCTCCAGCTATGAATTCTTGAATGAGACCTTTTTCTTAAATCCTCCTGCCTTTATTCGTTGCATATTTTCTTTTTATTCTCTGTATATTTTCTTTTTATTCTCTGTATATTTTCTGATTTTACTCGTTATTGTGAGTGCTAAGTTCTATATGCTTTCTTAAGCTTTCTACATGCTTTTTGTGCTTTCTAAAATGATTTCTAATATGCTTTTATAATATAAAATAGAATGTCAGTGTGTATTTAAGTATATTAGTATTTTATTTAGAATTTATTTTTCTTTGGTTTAAAACCCCTTTTAAAAGTGATCCCTTTCTCTGGTATTGCCGTGAGATAGCCTTAAAATGTACTGACTTTTGCAGTTACTCTTTATTAGGCATATAAAATCTAGCTGCTAGCAAAGTTCTGTTTCATTGCCTGCTGTTTCTGAGACTGGATTTTTGATATCTAAGTAAATGCTATGCAGCATAGAAGTATGTCCACCAGTCAAAACTTAAATAAACCTCCTCTTATCATTACTGAGGAGTAACTTGAAGAGCGAAGGTTCCCTTAAGCAGTAGGTTGTATGGATTGTCTGATGCAATCAGAAAGGAACAATGTAAATGTATAATTGAGCAGACCTGACATTCTGCTCAGCATTGCCCAGAACAACCCATGGACATATAAGCCCCTGAATAATCCCTGTTTTTACACGTGTACAAATGTCATAAATGAGGTTTTAAGGAAACAGTTAAGTTTTTCCCCCCTCCCATCCACTACCAGCCTGTCTCAGGTCTATTACTCTGCTGCTGTGGAGCTGCAGTGTCTCCAAAGTGGTCTACAGAAGCGTGATGGACAGACTGCACTTAATACAACAAGCCCTTGCCTTGCCCCCCTTGTCAAGCAGCAGACACCTGGCAGTGGCGAGTGTGGCCTGCCAAATCAGACACCTCTGCGACATCCATCACTTTCTGAAGGATGCACTATTTCAGCTTAGTGAAATCAGTGGGATGGCTTCCTTTCCATAGCTCTGGAAGGGGAAAGGAGTCGGTCCCTCCTGTACAAAGCCCACTGAAAGCCGTTCTTTTGAAGCGTCACAGTCCCATCGAAGCACCGCTGTACTGCACTACAAAGGAAATCCAAGTCTGTTCAATGAACTTAAATTTTGTGGACTAAATTTCACAGGTATTAAAATGATTGATTTGTTATGCCAAAACAAAATCAGATGCAGGTGTTAGGATTCAAAATCAGTTTAATATGTGAATTCATAATGCGGTTTGAATAATCAGACTCTGAGTGTATTGATCAGCAGCACCTTGGTGTCTGTGAGTCACAAACCATTCGAATTTTACACACCAGACCTGGGACTTATTACAATGTCTTTCTTCTTCAAAATATATACTATACTTTTGGTTCTTTCACATCACCAGAGAGACAGCACAACTACCTGTTTGTATACAGAAGTTGCCTTTGTTTTTTTCCAGGAATAACTTCTCTGTAGTTAGAGGCTCATCTTCTGATGAACCTGCACCGTATGCACCCATTGCTTGAACGATTTCACAGCTTGCTTTCCAGTATAGCCAAGTTCAGTATAAATTAATTCAGTACTGTTACACTTAGTCACAATTGTCTGCTCTTTTTTATTTATCTCTACCTAATACCCCAGAGAAAGAAAATGCATTTATTTGCCCTCTTTCTGCTTCTCGGCCTGGAACTTTTCCTGTTGGTTGGGTTTCTCAGATTTAAATATTGGAAGTAATGATATACAAATATGATGGGGTACTAGTGAATTATTTCATGAAATTGTTAAACAGCCAAGACAAAAAAAAAGCACATTGCAAAGTGAGGGAGAAGTTCCATCATGGATGCGGTTTGCACAGGAGACGGGTAAATCTGGGACCTTTTCCTAGAACATGTCTCGGGTACATTCGGGCACCTGATTAAGTCATGGTGTTTCTCAAACTGCGAAATACTTGGTAGTTTACCTCACTTTTCTCAAATAACCCCAAGCATCTGACTTGCACAACAGCCTGAATTTAAGCTTCTGTTTTGGAAACCCTGGGCCACGTTTGTTTCCTGGTTGAAGTCTTAGACTGTAAAATGGTTTTGGTTTACGTGAACATTGCACAGTAGTTGACTGAACAAAACCCATTAAATAAAAGCAAAATGTCGGTGGCCTTTGCAGTGTTCACCTGCTACAGCAGGAATGTGCTCTTGGATTGTTTTAGCCACTCACTGTTGCATTACAGGATTTGTAACTATCAACCCTGTCTGTAACAGCACTTCTTGGTTTTAAACTGAAAGAGGGGAGATTTAGATAGGATATTAGGAAGATATGCTTTACTGTGAGGGTGGTGAGACACTGGAACAGGTTGCCCAGAGAAGCTGTGGATGCCCCATCCCTGGAAGTGTTCAAGGCCAGGCTGGATGGGGCTTTGAGAAACCCGGTCTAGTGGAAGGTGTCCCTGCCCAGGGCAGGGGGTTGGAACTTGATGATCTCTAAGGTCCCTTCCAATCCAAACCATTCTATGATTCTCTGATTTTTTACCATGTTTCTTTATTCAGAATTGAAGAAGAAAGCAAGTCTGTCCTGGGAAGTGGCTTTTTTCCTTCTTCCTTCTCAAATATCAGGTGGACACAGGGTAATCCAGAAAATCTGGTGAGTCTTACTATGGTGGTCTAAAAAGCAAAAGGGCTCTGTTGCCAGTTCTGCTTTCATGAAGAAGCAGTCTTAAATCTGTGCTGTGCCCGGGACAGCCAGGGCTGGAAGTGGTGTTGGTGGACTGGGCTGCGGTGTGCCCAAAGCATCTGAAGCAACCGTGCCCATGGAGCAAAGCCCAGGTGCACAGCAAGGCAGGTGCCAGCAAGCCCAGCCAAGGGTGGCCGCTGGTGTACAAGCAGTGTGGAGGGCTCAGACATGGACCTTGGACGTGGGCTTGGATGTTTTTATGGTCTGTTTGATGATTTAATTGTCTTGTAAGACACTGGTCGCTCAGGACATCGCTGTCTTTGGAGCCCGTAAGGATCACCTTGTTCCTGCGAGCTGGAGTCACTGTTCATTGTTTGATGCTTTTGATTCCTCTTGGCTGCCTTTTATGCTGTCAGCTCTACTGTAACGTTTCGCTGGCCTAGAAAATGACAGGCGGCTTCTGAGCAAGAAAGTTCAAGAGCAGAAATAAATTCTATTTTTAATCCTGCCTCTGATTTTCCGTGGGCGACACAATTTCTCATAGCGCGGCGGTTCCAGGGTGCGGCAGTGTTGCAGACTGCGCCTTCCAGCTTGTTTTACAGATCCTAATGCGTTTACATGCTTTCCCCTAGTTGGAAATTTCAGGTTTTGGGGGGTTGTCACACTATTAATACCCGAATGGCACTCTGATTTATCGCAGTAGGTTGGCAATGTATCTGTGGTATGAGAAAATAGAAGCGGGGAATTTAAAGAAGTACTCAAGCATTAACAAAGCTGAGCCGTGCCAAGCGGTGATAAATTTTACACTATACCCTTGATCACCTTATTATTAATGTCATCAATCTCTCTCTGTGAAAAGTGGCTCTGGGCATGCCCATGTTACCAAATGTTCTACCAAATAATTAATCATTTGGGGGATGTTGCCAGAGTTTGCTACTTTCCAATTTAATCTTAGCAACTTACTCATTCGTTCCTATATTTGGAAACAAAAAGCTTCACGGACAAAAATGAGTCAAATGTACTGATATGTACGTGGAGACTGTTTAGCATTGAAACCGCATGCTGCTTTCTCTAGAAATGTTTTTCCATCTTTTAAAACAACACCCCCAAATTAACAGTTCTGGGAATGATCACTTTGGGAACACAAGCTGTCTCTGCTGCCAGCACCCGCATCCCAGCTGGCTCTCCCTGCCCCTTCAGCGTTAGCTCAGCTCTTTCTATGTTTTAAGAGGGCATTCAAAATGCCACCCCACCAGGATATCTTTAAAAATAGAATATTACAATGCCAGTTTGATTGTTTAATTAAAAATGTCCAGGGAAACGAGTCCCTTTGTTAAACGGGTTATTGTTTGTAGCTAAAGTAAAATAAGTTCTAAATAGACAGTTTAAAAACATTACATTCTTTCTAGTTAAAATTCATTTAATTTAGAGTAATACTGTATTAATTTGTAACGATCAATTATTTAATGAGTCATGGAGAAAGTTTGCTAATTATAGAGTCATTTATTTTTCACAAGTTTGAGGGCTACAATGAAATACATTCTATCCAGACTGTGAGCTTTGTCCTACTCAAGCCCGTCTTTAATTGTCTCTCTTATTTCACATAAGAAGTCAATTTGGTTTTAGTTTAACCATATGTACCTTCTTGAAGTGCTTAATTTTGTTTGTGTCCCTCCAGGGATTTTTAGCTAAAAGCTCTCACATCTGTTATATCTGTGACACTGTTGGGTTTTTTCCCCCTCTCGCTTCTTTCCGGGTATCAGTAGGCAGCAGCCTGCTCATCAAAGATTAATGCCGACCTTCCACACGTATTTACCCATTCATAGACTCTCCTCTTTCAGTATGGCTCGTGGTTTTGTTTTTATTAATTCCCCGTGGATATTAGTTAGAATTGGCCAAATATAACATTGGCTTTCTGTTCTCTTTCCTGACGAGTCAGTTGACTGTACTTCCAAATCACTATTTTCATAAGATCACTTGCAATCTTCCCTGCTATTTACTACTTGCTATTCATTTTCCGTTGCTGATCAAAACATATGGCAGTGTTTTTTTTCCCCTTGACTGGATGCCTGAAACTTTTTTAAAAGGGAAAGTGAGAATAGTTAATGAGCTTTTCCTTCTGGAAATTTTTTAAAAAAAATAAACAAGCATTTGTGAATACATGAGTGTAGTTGGTAGGAGCAATGAATGTTTTCACAGACACTGCTTCCCTGCCTGAATGCTCTAGGGTGACACAGGAACTTCTTTCCTGCCTTTATTGTGCTATATTTTATTTAAAATACAAATCAGCTACTATTGTAACTTGTGATTTCCTATTGTTGTGTGTAGCTTGTATAGGAAAGGTCACTGTCTCCCACAGTCACTACTGTATTTGTCTTGTGCAGTTTGAATTTCCAAATATAAACACAGGTTATCAATCATTTCATAGGTGATTATTGTGTCTACTGTAAATCCCCAAATTCTTTAGTTTCCTTATGGGATACTCAGCATAGACTTGTACAAGAGAAGTGTTACAGTGTAAATACCAGTATCTTTCAAACCCCTGCTCTGTAAAAAAACTACATTTAAGCAAAAGGATGTGGTAAAATCCCTGATACCATGAGAAGCTTTGCCAATGCTATATGTAAACGTCAGAAATCTATAACGAAGCTCAAGAAAATACTGAATTCATGTAGGAATCTGTTAAAATCAAAATGTTGTTGTTTATGTATATATGTATACATTTTTAAACCTTAGATGTCTCCAAATTTGAAGTTGCTTAATCAGTGCAGGCTACAGATAATCTTTCACCTCTGATGCTGAGCTGAATTAGGAGCCACAGGGCTTGCCAGGGAAAAGGGTATCCAGCCTGGAGTACTGACTCCAGAAGCCACCAGCACCAAACGGTACAGGGGAACGTTTAAGAAGTGTCATTGTAGACTAATGGATTAGACACAGTTTAGTCTTTTTAGTCCTAACTCCTCCTTAGAAATTGCTTTAAACACTAATAAATGAAAGCTTCAAAACCTGTTGGGATGTACTAGTTAGTTCTCATTATTTTTGCTGTTATTTAAACAGCTTTCTCCTAACTATATTATCTTAAGATATGGCATGAACTGGACAGCTTTTTGGGACATAACAAATGCTCTGTGATGAATGTCTGACTTGC